>PVHY01002139.1:0-134415 GCA_004024945.1 Uropsilus gracilis | reverse complement strand
ATACTTACAGGAATGGAATGGATTAAGTTAGATAGATAGGTAGGTAGGTAGGTAGGTGTATTTCCAAATTTGTGAATTATCCTACCACCTCTTTTCTACCTTGCTCAAGGAAATAATAGATTGACCACTAAATCAGGAACTGACCTAACCGTGGACACAGGTCGATTAGTCCCAGCTTGTCTTCCACTTCCCCATCTTTTCCTTATAGAAGGTATTATTTTGGATTTGGTTTCCTTTCCCCCTCACATCTCTGAGTGTCTGGTGGGCCCAGGTAAGTCAGAAGGTGATGCCAGAGTAGAAAGATGTGGTTAATAACCAGTATCTTGAGGGGAAGCTATTTGAAGTAAACATGAGTACGAACTTGGATGGCTCTGTGTGGATTCAACTAACTTGTTTAGGATCAAGTTGACCCCCAGCTGCACCATGGCTTCATGCTGATACACTCTGCCTCCTGAAGTAATGATTGCATTTTTGCAATAGAGTATCCTTTTCCCCATATTGCTTTTTGCTATAGCGCTATCTGCTGCACAGAGCCACTCATCTGTTCTGGGGCATTTGGGTTGTTTCCATGTCCAGCAATGATAAATAGTGCTGCAATAAACATGCGGGTGCAGGTGTCCCTTTGTACCCATACCGAGGTCTCCTTTGGGTAGGTAGATTCCCAGAAGAGCCATTGCTGGGTAAAAGGGTAGTTCCATTTTCATTTGTTTGAGGGTCCTGCACACCACTTTTCATAGTGGCTGGACCAGTTTACATTCCCACCAACAGTGTAAGAGTGTTCCTTTCTCTCCATATCCATGCCAGCACTTGTTGTTGCCTTTTTTTTTTTTAAAGGCGGGCCATTCCACTGGTGTAAAGTGGTATCTCATTATGGTTTTGATTTGTATTTCCCTTATTGCTAGTGACATTGAACAATTTTTCATGTGACTGTTGACCATTTGTATTTCCTCTTTGGAAAAGTGTCTTTTTAGTTCTTCTCCCCATTTTTTGATTGGGTTTCTTGTTTTGTTTTTGTTTAATTGTGTAAGTTCCTTGTGGATCTTCTTTATTAAGCCCTTATCACTCTTGTAGAGGGTAAAACTTTTTTCCCTTTCTGATTTGCTTCTCTTAGTTTTTTTTTTTGTTGTCTCTTTGCTGTACAAAAGTTTTTTAATTTGATGTAGTCCCATCTCTTTATGTTTTCCTTCATTGTTTTGCTATCTGTAGATGTTTCTAGAAAGGGATTTCTGAATTGTAATTCATGGAGAGTTTTATCCAGGTTTTCTTCTATGTATGCTATGTTTTGGGTCTGACGTTTAAGTCTTTTATCTATTTTGAGTTGGTTTTTGTGCATGGTGTGAGGATGATGTCTTGTTCCATTTTTTTTGCAGGTTTTAGTCCAATTTTCCCAGCACCATTTATTGAAGAGACTATTTTGTTCCAATGTAAATTTTTCCCTCCTTTGTCAAATATTGGTTGACTATACATGTGTGGTTTTATTTCCAGGCACTAATTCTGTTCCATTGGTCTGCTTGTCTGTTGTACCAGCACCATGCTGTTTTCATTTTTATGACTTGGTAGTCTAACTTCAAGTCTGGAATAGTTAGGCCTCCATTCTCTCTTTTTTTGGCTAGTGGGCTTTTTGATATTTGAGTCTTTTGCTATTCCATATGAACTTCTGTAATTGTTTTTCTATCTCTTTAAAGAAGGTTGTTGGAATTTTTATAGGGATTGCATTGAATCTGTAGATTGCTTTGGGAAGGATGTTTATTTTGATGGTGTTAATTCTTTCAATCTATGAGCAGAGAATGTCTTTCCATTTCCTTATGTCTTCCCCTATCTCTTTTAGCAGTGTTTTAAAGTTTTCTTTGTATAGATCTTTCACATGTTTTGTCAGGTTTATTCCCAGGTATTTAATTGTGTTGGGTGAGATAGTGAACAGGATGACAATTTTAATTTCTTCTTCTTCTTGGCATTTTGCGTATAGAAAGGCTACTGACTTCTGTGTGTTGATTTTGTTATTGGCTATCTTACTCAACTATTTTATGGTCTCAAGAAGTTTTTCTGTTGATTTTTGGGTTTCTCTACATAAAGAATGGTATCATCTGCATATAATGATAGCTTCTGTTCCTTTTTTCCTATTTGTATCCCTATTATGTCTTTCTCTTGCCTTATTGCCCCGGCTAGAACTTCCAGTACAATATTAAAAAGTAGTGGAGAGTGTGGACATCCTTGCCTGGTTCCAGACCTTAATCGGAATGGTTATAGTTTTCCCCATTGATGATGATGCCTGCTGTATGTTTGTCATAGATGGCTTTTATTATGTTGAGGTATGTTCCTTTGATCCCCAATGTTTCAAGGGTTTTTATCATAAATGGGGGCTGAATTTGTCGAATGCTTTCTCTGCATCTATTGATATGATCGTGTGTTTTTTCTTTTTCTTCTTGTTGATGTAGTGGATTATATTAATTGTTTTCCGGATGTTGAACCATCCTTGTGCCCCTGGGATAAAGCCCATTTGGTCATGGTGAATAATGCTTTTTAAGCATCGTAGGATTCTATTTGCTAGGATTTTGCTTAAAATTTTTGTATCCATGTTCATTAGGGAAATTGGTCTATAGTTTTCTTTCTTGGTCTGTCATTATTTGGTTTCGGTATGAGTGTAATGTTTGCTTCATAGAATGTGTTTAGAAGCTTTTCTTCTTTCTCAAATTTTTGGAAGAGTTTTAGTAGAGTAGGTGTTATTTCCTCTTTAAATGTTGTGTAGAATTCATTTGTAAATCCATCTGGTCCTGGGCTCTTGTTTTTAGGGAGGGTTTTTATGACTGCTTCAATGTCAATATTTGTGATTGGATTCCTTAGGTTTTCTATTTCTTCTTTTTTCAATTTTGAGTGGTAGTATTTTTCCAAGACTCTGTCCATCTCATCCAAGTTGTTGTATTTGTTTCCATATAGGTGTTCATAGTAGTCTCTGATTATCCTGTGGATTTCTTTTGTGTCTTTTGTAATTTCTCCTTTTTCATTTGTGATTCTGCTTATTTGAGTGTTTTCTCTTCTTTTCTTTGTGAGCTTTGCAAGAGGCTTATCAATTTTATTTATTTTTTCGGAGAACCAGCTCTTCGTTTTGTTGATCTTCTGGATAGTGTTTTTGGTTTCCAGGTTATTTATTTCTTCTTTGATTTTTATGATTTTTTTTCTTCTGCTGGGTTTTGGCTTTTCCTGTTGTTCTTTTTCTAGTTTTTTGAGTTGGGAGATGAGGATTTTTCTTTGTATAGCTTCTTTGTGTTTGATATGGGCATGTATTGCTATGAACCTTCCTCTTAGATATGCTTTTGCTTAGTCCCAGAGATTTTGAAAAGTTGTGTCTTCTTTTTCTTTCATTTCAAAGTATGTTTTAATTTCTTCTTTAATTTCTTGAATTACATGTTCTTCGTTTAGTAGCATATTGTTTAATCTCTAAGTACTGGCCTCACTTCTTGATTTCTCTTCATTCTTAATTTCTAGTTTGATGCTCTATGATCTGAGAATAATGTTGGTATAATTTTAACTTTTGCATATTATTCAAATTTGTCTTGTGTCCTAGTATATGGTCAGTTTTAGAGAAGGATCCATGTGCATTTGAAAAGAATGTGTATTCTTTTCCTTGGGAGTACAGTGTCCTGTATATATCTATGAGTTCCATTTGGTCTAGGTCTTTTTTTAAAGCTTTTCTGTCTTTGTTTAGTTTCTGTTGTATTGATCTGTCCTTTGGTGTGAGTGGGGTGTTAAAGTCTCCTACTATGTAAGTGTTTTCAGTAATATTTGTTTTCAGTTCTGCTAGTAGCTGCCTTGTGAATTTTGGTGCTCCCTAGTTTGGTGCATATATGTTGATAATGTTATGTATTTCTGGTGGGTTGTACCCTGAACTATTAGGTAGTGACCATCTTTATCCTTTGTTACTTTTTTTAAATTTTGAAATACCCATTGTCTACTAGGAGAATGGCTACCCCTTCCTTTCATGGGGGGTGGGCGTTTGCTTCTAGGGTTGTTTTCGATCCTTTTACCTTCAGTCTATGCTTGTTTCTGCACATTAGATGTGTTTCTTGGAGGCAGCAGAAAGTTGGGTTCTTCCTTTTGATCCAGTCCGCTATTCGGTGTCTCTTTATACTAAATTAAGACCATTAAGACCATTAGCATTTAGAGTTATTATTGATGTTTGAGGTTCTAGAGTTGGTTTTCTGGTAGACCTTTTAAGGTTCCCTTAGTTTCTTGTTATGTTCATTCTTTATTCTTCTCAGGGCTTTGTACTTGAGACTTCTTGCAAGATTTTTTGCTTGGGGGTTTGGTGGTAGCAAATTTCTGTCTGAGAAGATTGTAAATTTTCTGTCATAGAAGAAGGACAGGTTTGCAGGGTCGAGTATTCAAAAAGTATACCTTTTTTTGTTTTGGAGTTTTTTGAGGATGTGGCTCCATTCCTCCTTTCTTCTGAGAAAATCTGTGGTCAGCTTAATGGGTTTTCCTTTGTTGGTTATCTGTTTTTCTCTCTAGTCATTCTCATTATTTCTTCTTTGTCTTGGGTTCTTGGAAGATTTACAATAATGTACCTGGCTGTAGTTTGTATTTTTCATTAAAGTAGTTTGCTGTTTTTTGCTTCCTGTATTTCTATTTTCATTTTGTTTTTCAGACTTGGGAAGTTCTCTTCCATTACTGCTTTAAAAAAACGCTCATGTCCTATGTCTTTCTCTTCTCCTTCTCTGATTCCTATTATTCTTATTTATCCTTTCTTTAAAGTATCTGATATCTCTGATTTTTTCTTCTGTCTTCCTAATTCTTCTCTCTTTGTCTTTTTGTTCTATTTCTGTATCCTCTAGTGTGCTGATTCATTCTTCAATTTCTTCTAGTCTGCTTTCATGGCTTTTCTCTGCATTTTTGATATCTTCTATTGCTCCTCTTATAAACTGTGTCTCCTTCAGTTTCTTACTTTGTTTCAACCTCTTTCTGTGTTCGACAATTGTAATGTTCATTTTGCTGCTTTCTTTTCTTGTATTCTTCTATTTCTCCTCTTATCTCATTAAGTGTTTTTATCATGATGTGTCTGAATTCTTTATCTGTCATATTATCCAATTCTTCAAAGTCCTCCTTGTTGGTTTCAGGAGATTGTTTATCCTTCGGTGAAGATTGCTTCCCTTTGGGCTTGCTTGTGTGTTTGTACTTTTCTTCCTTCCCGTGTTTTCTCCTCGGACTTGTTCTACGTATTGAGTCACTGCTGCTCGGGTATTAGTATACATGTTGTAGAGCACGTGTTTGTGGTTATTGTTTTGCTGTCTGGATTGCTTCTTGTTTCTGTGGGTTGTTTGGGGGAAGTAGTCCTTTCCTTGTCTCAGCTGTTGTCGTACAACCACACCTTGTTATTGCCCTTGTTTCAATCAAATTCCTACGGATTTCGAATTTTAGCACAAATTTTCAGCGAGAATGGTCATATTTCAAACAGATTTCAAAGGAGCAGTTTATATCTTTCTGTATCTTCTCTGTACCTTTGATGATTAGCGATGAAAACTCTATTAATTGTATATATCATGGAGTAGAATTGGATATAAGTCCATCGCACCACCAGGTCTTAAGACATGATTTACAGCACTTGTCATTATCCCTTTTTTCATTGCAATTACTGCGGATTTGGGTCTTTCAGGCCTACTGGCATTGTTTTCATCAAGAACCTCCTGAATTCAGTCCGACTCCAAAGGGTGCAGTGCATATCTTTCTGTAACTTCTCTTTACTTTGATGTTTAAAGATGAACTCTCTAAGTATTATACTTCATGGAGCAGAATAGGATATATGTCAATCACACCCACAGCTCTTAAGTCGTGATTTCTACCACCTGTTATTAACCATTGTTTCTTTCAAATTCCTGCTGATTTAGGCCTCTAAGGCCTATTGGCAGTGTTTTCAGTAAGAAATCTCATGAATTCAATCAGACTACAAAAGGTGCTGTACATATCTTTCTGTGACTTCTCTGTATTTTGATGATCATAGATGAAATTTCTATATATTTTACTCTTAATGGAGTAGAAAAGGATACAAGTCCATATCACCCACAGCTCTTAAGTCATGATTAGTGGCACTTGTTATTTACCTTTGTTTCATTCAAATACCTGCTAGGGTCAGCATTAGGGTGTACTTCCGCATTTCCAGTCAGATTGCTACTGAATTGATACAGACTACAAAGGAACTGTTTATGTCTTACTTAACTACACTCTATTTAGCTGTATAGGAATGAAATTTCCCTATGTTGTATACTTCATCGAATAGCATAGGATATAAGTCCATCTCACCTCCTGCTCTTAAGTCATGATTTTTTGCACTTGTTATTAGCCATTTTTTTTCATTTAATTTACTGCTAATTTAGGCCTTTGAAGCCAACAGGCAGTGTTTTCAGCGAGAAACCTCCTGAATTCAATAAGACTCAAAGTGTGTATCATATATCTTTCTGTGACTTCTCTGTACTTTGATGATCATAGATGAAATCCCTCTATATTTTACACTTCATATAGTAGAAAAGGATATATGTCCATATCACCCACAACTCTTAAGTCATGTATTCTCTCACTTGCTATTATCATTTGTTTCATTTAAATTCCTGCATGGATCAGCCTTGTGGGTTAACTTCATGCATTTTCAGCCTCAATACTCCTGAATTGAAACAGACTACAAAGGAGCTGTTTATATCTTACTTAACTTTTCTCTACTTAGATATATAGGGATGAAATTTCCCTATGTTTTATATTCATCGAATAGCATAAGATACAAGTCCATCTCACCTCTAGCTGTTAAGTCATGATTTCTCCCACATTTTTTAACCCTTGTTTCTTTCAAAACCTATGGATTTTGACTATTAAGGTGAATTGCCAGCACTTTCAGCCTGAATTTTCCTGATTCCAAACAGATTCTAATGGAGCTGTATATTTCTTACTGTACCTTCTCTGTACCTTTATGATTAGAGATGAAATCTGTCTATATTGTACACTTAATGGAGAAGAATTGGATTTAATCCATTGCACCCCTAGGTCTTAAGACATGATTTATAGCACTTGTTATTATCCCTTTTTTCATTGCAATTCTTGTGATTTTGGTCTCTCAGGCCAACTGGCATTGTTTACAGAGAGAACCTCCTGATTCAGACTGACTTCTAAGGTTGCAGTGTATATCATTTTGTAACTTCCCTGTACTTTGATGTTTATAGGTAAAATCTCTCTATGTTTTACAATCATGGAGTAAATAGGATAGAATTCCATTTCATCTCCAGCTCTTAAGTCATGATTTCTGGCACTTTTAATTAACCCTTGTTTCATGCAAATTCCTCCATGTATCAGCCTGTATTGTGAATTTCCGGCCTTTTCAGCCAGAACTTTGCTGAACCTAAACATATTCCAAAGTAGCTTTTTATATCTTACTTAAAATGTCTGTGCTTTGATTTTTAGAGATGAAATCTCTCTATATTGTACTCTTCATACAGTAGAAGAGCATTAAGTCCATCTCACCTCCAGGTTTTAAGAAATGATTTATAGCACTTGTTATTTTCCCTTTTTCATTCCAATACCTGTGGATTTCAGCCCCTAATGCAAACTGAGAGCATTTTTAGGGAGAACTCACTGAATCCAAGATGTCTCAAAATGAGCTGTTTATATCTTACTTAACTTTTCTGTACTTATATGTGTACAGATGAATTTTCCCTATGTTGTACACTTCCTGGAGTAGAATAGGATATAGATCTATCTCACCACCTCAGTGTGGTGAGACACATTGTGCCCGGACACCTGTGCCCGGAAGTTTACCGCAGCACTATTTATAATTGCAAGGACATGGAAGCAACTCAAGTGTCCCCAAACAGATGACTGGTTGAAAAAAAATGTGGTGTTTATACATGATGAATACTACTCATCAATTAAGAATGACAAATTATACGGCTTCTTGACAACATGGATAAACTTAGAAGGAATCATACTAGCAGAAACAAGTCAAAAAAAGAAAGACTGAAGTCAAATGGTCTCACTAATATATGGGACATAATGAAGAAAAAAAAAGTAAAAGTAAATAAAAGTCATGAGGAAAAGACAAACCAGGCTGAGCACCAAACTGAAGCACACAACAATGGACAGAAGGGAAAGGGGGAGGAAGGGAGAGGAGGCAAATTCCTGGGATTGCAAAGATGTGAAAAAAAAATATATATATATATAAATTAAAAAAATATAAGTATGTATCACCCACAGCTCTTAAGTCATGATTTCTCACCCTTGTTATTAACCGTTTTTTTCATTCAAATTCCTGCTGATTTAGGCCTTTCAGGCCACAAGGCAGGTTTTTCAGTGAGAAATCTCCTGAATTCAATCAGACTCCAAAGAATGTAGTATATATCTTTCTGTAACTTCCCTGTTCTTTGATGTTTTAGAGGAAATCTCTCTATGTTTTACCTTCATGGAGTGGAATAGCATAGAAGTCCACATCACCTCCAGCTATTAAGTCAAGAGTTCTGACACTTGTTATTAACCCTTGTTTCATTGAAATTCCTGTGGATTTTGGCTTTTAAGGCGAATTGCCAGGATTTTCAGTGAGAATGCTCCTATTCCAAACAGATTCCCAATGTGCAGTACATATCTTACTGAAATTCTCTGTAACTTTCATGATTAAAAAATGAAATCTCTATATGTACACTTTCTGGAGAAGAATTGATATAAGACCATCACACCCCTCAGGTCTTAAGACATGATTTAAAGCACTTGTTATCCGTTTTTACATTGCAATTCCTGTGGATTTCGGTCTTTGAGGACAACTGCAATTTCTTTCAGTGAGAACATCCTGTATCAGTCTGAATCCAAAGGGTGAGTGTATATCTTCCTGTGACTTCTCTGTACTTTAGTGATCATAGATGAAATCACTCTATGTTTTACACTTCATGGAGTAGAAAAGGATATAAGTCCATATCACCCACTGCTCTTAAGTCATGATTTCTCACACTTGTTATTAACCCTTTGTTCATCCAAATTCCTGCTGATTTAGGTCACTCAGGCCAACAGGCAGTGTTTTCAACAAGAAAACTCAATTCAATCAGAATCCTAAGTGTGCAGTTTATATCTTTCTAGAACTTCCCTACTTTGATGATCATAGATGAAATCTCTCTATGTTTTACACTTTATGGAGACAAAAAGGATATAAGTCCATATCACCCACAGCTCTTAAGTCATGATTTCTTGCACTTGTTATTAACCTTGGTTTCATTCAAATTCCTAATGTTCGGCCTTGAGTGTGAACTTCCATCATTTTTAGCCACAATGCTCCTGAATTGAAACAGGCTACAAAAAAGCTGTTCATATCTTACTTAACTTTTCTCTACTTTATAGGGATGAAATTTCCCTATGTTTTACACTTCATCGAATAGCATAGAATACAAGTCCATCTCACCCCTAGCTTTTAAGTCATGATTCCTCCAACATGTTTAACCCTTGTTTCATTCAAATTGCTGCGGATTTCGACTTTTAAGGTGAATTGCCAACATTTTCAGTAGTATTTTCCTGATTCCAAACAGATTCTCATGGAGCTGTATATATCTTACTGCACCTTCTCGTTACCTTTATGATTAGAGATGAAATCTGTGTATATTGTACACTTCATGGAGTAGAATTGGATTTAACTCCATTGCACCCCATGGTCTTAAGACATGAGTTATAGCACTTTTTTTTTTTTTTTGAAACTGGGTCTTGCTATTTTTGCCCATGGAACTGCAGGCTCTCGTTGCCCAGGGTACCACAGACTCAAGCAATCCCCAACCTCAGCTTCCAAGGTAGCTGAGATTACAGGCATGCGCCACCACACCCAGCTATTTTTTGGAACTAGGTCTCACTATACGGGCCCCAGGCGGGACTCGAACCGCGATCCCTAGCCCCTGCTGCTTCATAGACTGAAGCTTACAAGCACGAGCCACCGTGCCCGGCTATAGCACTTGTTATTATCTCTTTTTTCATTGCAACTCCTGCGATTTCGATCTTTCAGGCCAACTGCCATTGTTTACAGCGAGAACCTCCTGATTCAGACTGACTCCAAAGGTTGCAGTGTATACCTTTCTGTAAGTTCTCTGTACTTTCATGTTTATAGATAAAATCTCGCATGTTTTACAATCATGGAGTAAATTAGGATAAAATTCCATATCATCTTCAGCTCTTAAGTCATGATTTCTGGCACTTTTAATTAACCCTTGTTTCATTCAAATTCCTCCATGTATCAGCCTGTATTATGAATTTTGGACTTTTCAACCAGAACTCTGCTGAACCCAAAAGACTCCAAAGTAAGTGTTTCTATCTTACTTTAATTATCTGTACTTTGATTTTTAGAGATGAACTCTCTCTATATTGTACTCTTCATAGAGTAGAATAGCACATAAGTCCATCTCACCTCCAGGTTTTAAGAAATGTTTTATAGCACTTGTTATTATCCCTTTTTCATTCCAATTCCTGTGGATTTCAGCCCTTAAGACGAATTGAGAGCATTTTAAGGAGAACTCTGAATCCAAAAAGTCTAAAATGAGCTTTTATATCTTACTTAACTTTTCTGTACTTATATGTGTACACATGAATTTTCCCTATTTTGTACACTTCCTAGAGTAGAATAGGATATAAGTCTATCTCACCACCAGCTTCTAATTCATAAATTCTAGCACTTGTTATTAACCCTTGTTCCATTCAAATTTCTGTGGATTTTGGCCCTTAAGGTGAACTGCCAGAGTTGTCAGCAAGAAAGCTCCTGATTCCAAACTGATTCTAAAGGAGCACTTGATATCTTACTGTAACTTCTCTGTAATTTGATGTTTAGAGATGAAATCTCTCTATATTATAATTTATGGAGTAGAATAGGATATAAATCCATTCACCTCTAGCTCTTAGTCATGATTTGTAGCACTTGTTATTAACCCTTGATTCATTCAAATCCTGCGAATTTCCGACTTTAAGGAGAATTGCTTGTGTTTTCAGCAAGAATTTTCTGGAATCCAAACAGATTCAAAATGAGCTGTTTATATCTCACTTAACTTTTCTGTACTTAGATGATTAGGGATGACATTTTCCTATGTTGTACACTTCATGGAGTAGAATAGGAAATAAGTCCAACTCACCTCCAGCTTCTAAGTCATAAATTCTAGCACTTGTTATTATCCCTTGTTTCATTCAAATTCCTGTGGATTTCGGCTATTAAGGCAAAATGCCATTTGTCAGAGAGATCACCCTGATTCCAAGCAGATTCCAAAAGAGCAGTTTTTATATTACTGTAACTTCTCTGCACTTTAATGTTTAGAGTGATATCTCTCTGTTTCACACTTCATGGAGTAGAATAGAATATATGATCTTCTCACCTCCAGTTCTCAAGTCATGATATCCAGCACTTGTTATTAACCCTTGTTTCATTCAATTCCTGTGGACTTTGGCTTTTAGGACCAACTTGCAGTGTTTTCAGCGAGAAAGCTCCTGAATTGATTCAGACTCTAATGGGTGCACAATATACCTTTCTGTATGTTCTCTGTACTTTGATGTTTATATATGAAATCTCTGTATGTTTTACACTTCATGGTGTCAAATACTATATAGTCGATCTCACCTCCAGCTGTGAAGTCATGATTTCTAGCACTTGTTCTTAACTCTGGATTCATTCAAATTCCTGCAAATTTTGGCACTAAAGGTGAACTGCCAAAATTGTCAGCAAAATTCTCCGGAATCCTAACAGATTCCAAAGGAGCAGCTTATATCTTACTGCAACTTCTCTGTACTTGATGTTTAGAGATGAAATCTCTCTGTTTTACACTTCATGGAGTAGAAAAGGCTATAAGTCCATCTCACCTCCAGCTCTTAAGTTATGATTTCTAGCACTTGTTATTAACCCCTGTTTCATTCAAATTCCTGGGTATTTACACCATTCAGGCCAACTGGCATTATTTTCAGCAAGAATGCTTCTCAATCAATCACAATCCAAGGGGTGCAGTTTATATCTTACTGTATCTTCTCTGTTCGTTTATGTCTAGAGATGAAATATCTCTATATTGTACACTTCATAGAGTAGAATAGGGCATGAGGCCATCTCACCTCCAGCTCTTAAGATACAATTTCTAGCACTTGTTATTAACGCTTTTCATTCAAATTCCTGCATTTTTCGGTTTAGGGTGAACTTCCGGAATTTCAGACAGTACACATCTGAACCCAAACATACTCCAAAGCAACCGTTTATATATTACTTGAATTTTCTGTATTTTGATATTTAGAGTTGAAATCTCTCTATGTTGTGCACTTCAGGATTAGAATAGGATATGAGTCCTTCTCACCTACATCTCTTTAGTCATAAACTATAGCACTTGTTATTAACCCTTGTTTCATTGAAATTCCTGGATATTAGGCCTTTTAGGACAACTGGAATTGTTTTCATCTAGAAAGCTCTTGAAATCAATCAGAATCAAAGGGTACAGTTTATATCTTACTGTAACTTCTCTATACTTTGATGCTTACAGATGAAATCACTCTATATTGTACACTTCATGGAATAGAATAGGATATTAGTCCATCTCAACCCCAGGTCTTAAATCATGATTTCTAGCACTTGTTATTAACCCTTTTTTCAATAAAATTCCTGGAGATTTTGCCCTTTAAGAGTATTGCCAATGTTTTAGGGACAACTCTCCTGAATCCAAAAAGACTCAAAATGAGCTGTTATGTCTTACTTTTCTGTACTTAGAAGTTTATGGATGAAATTTCCCTAAATTGTACACTTCATGGAGTAGAATATGATAAAAGTCCATTTCATCTCCAGGTCTTAAGACATGATTTCTAGCACTTGTTATTAACCCTTGTTTCATTCTAATTCCTGCATATGTCGGTCTTTAGGGTGAACTTCCGTCATTTAAGCCACAATGCTCCTGAACCCAAACAGACTCCAAAGCAACTGTTTTTATCTTACTTGAATTTTTTGTACTTTGTTATTTAGAGATTAAATCTCTCTATCTTGTACTCTTCATGCATTAGAATAGGCTATAAGATCATCTCACCTCCAGCTCTTAAGTCATGATTTCTAGTGCTTGTTATTAACCCTTGTTTCAAATTGATTTGTATTTAAGCCTTGCACTCCAACTAGCAGTGTTTTCAGAGAGAACGCTTCTGAATTCCATCAGACTCCAAAGTGTGCACTATATATCTTGCTGGATCTTCTCTGTTCTTTGATGTTTAGAGATGAAACCTCTCTATGTTGTACACTTCATGGAGTAGGATAGGATAAAAGTCCATCTCACCTCCAGCTTTGAAGTCATTATTTCTAGACTTGTATTAACCCTTGTTTCATTCAAATTACTGCATGTGTTGGCCTAGGGTGAACTTCCAGCATTTTCACCAGAATGCTCCTGAATCCAAACAGATTACAAAGGAGCTTCTTATATCTTACTTAACTTTTCTGTACTTAGATGTTTACGGATGAAATTTCCCTGTGTTGTACACTTCATGGATAGAATAGAATATAAGTCCATACACCTTTATCTTCTAAGTCATACATTCTAGCACTTATTATTAACCTTTGTTTCATTCAAATTCCTCCATCTTTTGGTCCTTAAGGCGATCTGCCAGAGTTGTCAGCTTTAATGCTCCTGATTCCAAACAGATTCCATGGGAGCAGTTTATATCTTAGTGTAACTTCTCTGTACTTTGATGTTTAGTGATCAAATCACTCTATGTTGTACACTTCATGGAGTACAATAAGATATCCATCTCACCTCCAGTTTAAGTCATGATTTTTAGTACTTGTTATTAACCATTGTTTCATTCAAATTCCTGTGGATTTTGGGTTTTAATGTGAATTGTGAGCATTTTCAGCAAGAATGCTCCTGAATCCAAACAGACTCAAAAGGAGCTCTTTATAAATTACTTAACATTTCTGTACTTAGATGTTTAGGTAAGAAATTTTTCTATGTGGCACACTTCATGAAATAGAATTAGGATATAAATCCATGTCACTTCCAGCTTCTAAGTCATACATTCTAACACTTGTTATTTACCTTTGTTTCAGCGAGAAGCTCCTCAATCCAAGAAGACTCAAAAGGACCTGTTTTTATCTTACTTAAATTTCTGTACTTAGATGTTTACGATGAAATTTCCCTATGTTTTACACTTCATGAAATAGAATAAGATATAAGCCCATCTCACCTCCAGCTTCTATGTCATACATTCTAGCACTTGTTCTTAAACCTTGTTTCATTCAAATTCCTCTGGATTTCGGCTACTTCATGGAGTAGAATAGCATGTAAGTCCATATCACTTCCAGGTATCAAGTCAAGAGGTGTGGCACTTGTTATTAACCCTTGTTTCATTCAAATTCCTTTGGATTTCAGTTTTTAAGGGGAATTTTCAGCGAGAATGCTCAGATTTCAAACATAGAAAAGGATATAAGTCCATATCACCCAAGCTCTTAAGTCATGATTTTTCCCACTTGTTATTAACCCTTTTTTCATTCAAATTACTGCTGATTTAGGCCTTTGAGGCCAACAGACAGTGTTTTCAGTAAGAAACCTCCAGAATTCAATCAGCCTCCTAAAGGTTCAGACAGTGTTCTCAGAGATAAACTTGCTGAATTCTATCAGATTACAAAGATTGCAGTATATATCTTTCTGAAATTTCCCTGTACTGTGATATTTATAGCTAAAATTTCTCTTTGTTTTCAACTTCATGGTGTGGAATAGCTTCAAGTCCATATAACCTCCAGCTCTCAAGTCAAGAGTTGTGCCACTTGTTATTAACCCTTGTTTAATTCTAATTCCTGTGGATTTTGGCTTGAAATGCGAATTGCCAGACTTTTCAGCGGGAATGCACTTGATTCCAAATGATTCCCAAGGATAAATTTATATCTTCCTGTAAATACTCTGTATTTTGAAGATTAGAGATGAAATCTCTCTATATTGTACAATTTATGGAGTAGAATTGGATATAGTCCATCGCAGCCCCAGGTCTTAGGAAATGATTTGTAGCACTTGTTATTATCCCTTTTTTATTGCAATTCCTATGGATTTCAGTCTTTCAGCCAACTGGAATTGTTTTCAGCGAGAACCTCCTGAATCATACCAATCCAAAGCTTGAGTGTATATCTTTCTGTAAACTTCTCTGTACTTTGATATTTATTAGTGAACTCTCTAAATATTACACTTCATGGAGGAGAATAGGATATAGACCATTTCAACTCTACCTTTTAAGTCATGATTTCTAGCACTTGATATTAACCATTGTTTCATTCAAATTTCTGCATGGGTTGACCTTGATGGTGAACTTCACGCATTTTCAGCCAGAATGCTCTTGAATTGAAACAGACTATAAAGGAGCTGTTTATATCTTACTTAACTTTTCTCTACTTAGATGTATATGGATGAAATTTTCCTATGTTGTACACTTCATTGGATAGCTTAGGATATAAGTCCATCTAACCTAAAGCTCATAAGTCATGTTTCTGGCACTGTTATTAAACTTTTTTCCTTTCAAATTCCTTTGATTTAGAACTTTCAGGCCAGCTAGCTGTGTTTTCAGCATGAAACCTCCTGAATTCAACCAGACTCGAAAGGGTACAGTACACATCTTTCTGTGAATTCTCTGTATTTTGATGATCAGAGATAAAATTCTCTATAATTTACACTTCATGGAGTAGAAAACGATAAGTCAATATCATCCACTCTCTTATCTTGATTTTTCACACTTGTTGTTAACCTTTGTTTCATTCAAATTCCTGCATGTGTCGGCTTGAGGGTAAACTTCCAGCATTTTCAGCCAAAATACTCCTGAATTAAAAATGACTACAAAGGAGCGTTTATATCTTTCTTAGCTTTTGTCTAATTAGATGTATAGCGATTAAATTTCTCTACATTGTACACTGCATCAAATAGCATAGGATGTCCATCTCACATCTAGCTGTTAAGTCATGATTTCTTGCACTTGTTATTTACCCTTTTTTCATTCAAATTCCTGTGATTAGGCCTTTCAGGCCAACTGGTGGTGATTCTGCAAGAAACATCCTGAATTCATTCAGACTCCAAAGGTTGCAGTGAATCTTTCCATGACTTCTCTGTACTTGATGATCATAGGTGAAATCTCTCTATGTTTTACACTTCATGGAGTGGAATTGCATATAAGCCCATATTACTTCTGCTATCAAGTCAAGAATTCTGGCACTTGTTATTAACCCTTGTTTCATTCAAATTCCTGTGATTTAGGCCTTACAGGCCAATTGGCACTGTTTTCAGCGAGAAACTTCCTGAATTCAATCAGACTCCAAAGTGTGCAGTATAAATCTTTCTGTGAGTTCTCTGTACTTTGAATCTAGATGAAATCTCTCTATCTTTTACACTTCACGGAGTAGAAAGGGATGTAAGTCCATTTAACACACAGCTCTTAAGTCATGATTTCTTCTACTTGTTTTTAATACTTTTTTCATTGAATTTTGCTGATTTAGAGCTTTCAGGTCACATGGCTTTATTTTCAGTGAAAAACCTCTTGATTTCAATCAGACTCAAAGAATGCAGTATATATATATTTGTGACTTCTCTGTACTTTGATGATCATAGATGAAATGTCTTTAGGATTTACACTAATGGAGTAGAAAAGGATATAAGTCCATATCACCCACAGCTGTTAAGTCATGAATATCACACTTGCTGTTAACCTTTGTTTAATTTAAATTCCTGCATGGGTCGGCCTTTAGGGTAAACTTCCAGCATTTTCAGCCACAATCCTCCTGAATTGAAACAGACTAAAAAGGAGCTGTTTATATCTTGCTTAACTTATCTCTACTTAGATGTTTCAGAATGAAATTACCCTATGTTGTGCACTTCATCGAATAGCACAGAATATAAGTCCACTACACCTCTAGCTCTTAAGTAATGATTTATACAACTTGTTATTAACCATTTTTTCATTCAAATTCCTGCTGATGTAGGCCTTTCAGGCCAACTGGCAGTGTTTTCAGTGAGAAACCTCCTGAATTCAATCAGACTCCAAAGGGTGCAGTATATATCTTTCTGTGACTTTCTGTACTTTGATGATCGTAGATGAAATCTCTCTATGTTACACTTCATGGAGTATAAAAGGATATATGTCCATATCACCCACAGCTCTTAAGTCATGATTTGTCACACTTGTTATTAACCTTTGTTTCATTCAAATTCCTGCGTGGGTCAGCCTTGAATGAACTCCAGCATTTTCAGCCACAATGCTGCTGAACTGAAACAGACTACAAAGAAGCTATTTATATCTTACTTAAGTTTTCTCTACATAGATATATAAGAATGAAATTTCCCTATGTTGTACACTTCATAAATCACATAGGATAAAATTCCATATGAGTCCATATCACCCACAACTCTTAAGTCATGATTTCTCACACTTGATATTAACCTTTTTTTCATCAAATTCTTGCATGAGTGTGACTTAGGGTGAACTTCCAGAATTTTCAGCCAGAATGCTCCTGAATTGAAACAGACTACAAAGGAGCTTTTTATATCTTACTTAACTTTTCTCTCTTTAGATGTATAGGAATGCAATTTCCCTATGTTGACACTTCATGGAATAGCATGTGATTTAGGCCAATGGCAGTGTTTTCAGTGAGAAACCTCCTGAATTCACAGACTCCAAAGGGTGCAGTATAAATCTTTTTGTGACTTCTCTGTACTTTGATGATCATAGATGAAATCCCTATGTATTACACTTAGTGGAGTAGAAAAGGATATAAGTCCATATCACCCACAGTTTTTAATTCATGATTTCTCGCACTTGTTATTAAGCTTTGTTTCATTCAAATTCGTGCATGGATCTGCCTTGAGGGTGAACTTCCAGCATTTTCAGCCACAAAGCTCCTGAATTGAAACAGAAAGCAAAGGAATGTTTCTGAGTTAACTTTTCTCTACTTAGATGTAAAGGGATGAAATTACACTATGTTTTACAATTCATCGAATACCATAGGATATAAGTACATCTTACCTCCATCTCTTAAGTCATGATTTCTCCCACTTGTTATTAACACTTTTTTCATTCAAATTCCTGCTGATTTAGGCCTTTCAGCCAACAGGCATTGTTTTCAGCGAAATCTGCTGAATTCATACAGAGTCCAATGGGTACAGCATATATCTTTCTGTAGTTTCTCTGTACTTTGATGTTTATAGATGAAAACCTTTATGTTTTACACTTCTTAGATGGAATAGCATATAAGTCCATTTCATGTCCATCTATCAAGTCAAGAGTTCTGGTACTTTTTATTAACCATTGTATCATTCAAATTCCTGCAGATTTCAACGTTTAAGGCAAATTACCAGCATTTTCAGCGAGAATGCTCCTGACTCCAAACAGATTCCAAATTAACAGTTTATATCTTACTGTAATTTCTCTGTACATTTGGTGATTAGAGATAAAATCTCTCTATATTGTACACTTCTTTGAGTAGATTTTGATATAAATCCATATCACTCACAGCTCTTAATTCATGATTTCTTGTCTTTGTTATTAACCCTTTTGTCATTCTAATTCCTGCTAATATAAGGCTTTCAGGGCAACTGGCACTGTTTTCAGCTAGAAACCTCCTGAATTTAGACTCCAAAAGGTGCAATATATATCTTTCTTTGGGTTCTATGTACTTTGATGATCATAGATGAAATCTCTCTATGTTTTACACTTCATGGAGTAGAAAAGGATATAATCCATAACACCCACAGCTCTTAAGTCATGATTTTTCACACTTGTTATTAACCCTTTTTTCATTTAAATTCCTGCTGATTTAGGGCTTTCAGGTCAACAAGCAGTGTATTCAGCAAGAAACCTCCAGAATTCAATCAGCCTCCAAAAGGTGCAGCATATATCTTTCTGTAACATCCCTGTACTTTGGTGCATATAGATGAAATCTCTCTTTATTTTACACTTCAAGGAATGGAATAGCATAGATGTCCATATCACCTCCAGCTATTAAGTCAAGAGTTCTGGCACTTGTTATCAACCCTTGGTTCATCCAAATTCCTGTGGATTTTGGCTTTTAAGACAAAATGCCAATGGTTTTAGTGAGAATCCTCCTGATTCCAAACAGATTACGAAGGAGCAGTTTATATATTACTGTAACTTCTCTGTACCTTTGATGATTAGAGATGAAATGTCTCTACATTGTACACTTCATGTAGTAGAATTGCATATTTGTCCATCGCACCAAAAGGTCTTAAGACATGATTTATAGCACTTGTTATAATCCCTTTTATTTGCAATTTCTGGGGATTTTGATCTTTGAGGTGAACTGGGTCGGCCTTGAGGTGAATTCCACCATTTTCAGGCAGAATGCTTCTGAATGAAACACACTACGGAGTAGCTGTTTATGTCTTACTTAACCTTTCTCTACTTAAATTTTAGGAATGAAATTTCCCTATGTTGTACACTTCATCAAAGAGAAAAGGATATAATTCCATCTCACACCCAGTGTTAAGTCATGATTTCTGGCACTTGTTATTCACACTTTTTTCACTCAAATTCCTGGGGATTTAGGCCTTTCAGAACAACAGGCAGTGTTTTCAGTGTAAATCTCCTAATTCAATCAGACTCCAAGGTTACAGTCTATATCTTTCTATAACTTCCATGTACTTTGATATTTAGAGATGAAATCTCTCTATGTTTTACATTTCATGGAGTCCATATCACCTCCACATATTAAGCCAAGAGTTCTGGCACTTGTTATTCACCCTTGTTTCATTCACTTTCCTTCAGATTTCGGGTTTAAGGCAAATTGCCAGCATTATCAGCGAGAATGCTCCAGATTCCAAACAGATTCCAAAACAGCTTTTTATATCTTACTGTAACATCTCTGTATATTTGATGATTAGAGATGAATTCCCTCTATAATGTGCACTTCATGGAGTAGAATTGGATATAGTTTATCACATCTCCAGGTCTTAAGACATGATTTATAGTAGTTGTTATTATCCCTTTTTCATTGCAATATCTATGGATTTCGGTTTTACAGGCCAACTGGCATTGCTTTCAGCGAGAACCTCTTGAATTCAGTCTGACCCAAAGGGTGCAGTGTATACCTTTCTGAAACTTCTCTGTACTTTGATGTTAATAGATGAACTCTCTGAGTATTACACTTCATGGAGTAGAATTGGATATAAGCCATATCTCCTCCAGTTTTTAGGCATGACTTCTAGCACTTGTTATTAACCATTGTTTCATTCAAATTCCTGCATGAGTATGACTTAGGGTGAACTTCCAGCATTGTCAGCCAGAATGCTCCTGAATTGAAACAGACCACAAAGGAGCTGTTTATATCTTACTTAACTTTTCTCTACTTAGACGTAGATGGGATTAAATATCCCTATGTTGTGCACTTCATGAATAACATAGGATATAAGTCCATCTCACCTCCAGCTCTTAAGTCATGATTTCTCACCCTTGTTATTAACCCTTCTTTCATTTCAATTCCTGCGGATTTTGCCCTTTAAGGTGAATTGGCAGCATTTCCAGTGAGAACCCTCCTGAATCCAAACAGACTCAAATGAGCTTTTTTTTTATCAGGCTTAACTTTTCTGTACTTGGATTTTTAGGGATGAAATTTCCTTATTTTTACACATCATGGAGTAGAATAGAATATAGTTCATCTGACCTCTAGCTGTTGTCATAAATTCTAGCACTTGTTATTAACACTTGTTTCATTCAAATTCTTCTGGAATAGGCCTTTTTGATCAACAGGCAGTATTTTCATTGAGAACAATCCTGAATCCAATCAGAATCCAAAGGGTGTAGGTTTTATCTTACTGTACTTCTCTGTACTTTGACGTTTAGTGATGAAATCTCTCTGTGTTGTACACTGCATGGATTACAATAGGATATAAGTCCATCTCACCCTCACATCTGAAGTCATGATTTCTACCACTATTATTAACACTTTTTTCATTCCAGTTCCTGCCGATTTCAGCCTTTAAGGCGACCTCCAGGGTTTTGAGCCAGAACACTGCTGAATCCAAACAGACTCCAAAGGAGCTCTTTATATCTTACTTAAAGTTTGTGTATTTGCTGTTTAATGATGAAATCTCTGAATGTTGTACACTTCATGGAATAGAATAGAATAACAGTCCATCTCACCTCCAGCTCTTATGTCATGATATCCTGCACTTGTTATGGACAAATCTTTCATAGAATTTCCTGTGAATTTAGGCCTTTCAGGTGAACTGGCAGCATTTTCACCCAGAAACTAATGAATCCAAACAGACTCTAAAGGGTGCAGATTATATCTTAGTGTAAATCTCTTACTTTGATGTTAAGAAATGAAATATCTCTGTGTTGTTACTTCATGGAGAGGAATAGTATATAAGTCCAACTCACCTCAAGTCTTGAGTCATCTTTTCTAGTACTTGTTATTAATCCTTTTTTATTCATATTCCTGCATGTTGCAACCTTTAGGGTGAAGCCAGCATTTTCATCCACAATGGTCCTGAATTTAAGAGACTCCAAAGGAGCTGTTATGTCTTACTTAACACTCTGTACTTTGATATTTAGAGAAGAAATCTCTCTATATTGTATACTTCATGGAGTAGGATAGGATATAAGTCCATCTCACCTCCAGCTTTAAGTCATTATTTCTAGACTTGTATTAACCCTTGTTTCATTCAAATTCCTGCTTGTCTTGTCCTAGGGTGAACTTCCAGCATTTTCACCAGAATGCTCCTGAATCCAAACAGACTACAAAGAAGCTTTTTATATCTTACTTAACTTTTCTGTACTTAGATGTTTACAGATGATATATCCCTGTTGTACACTTCATGGATAGAATAGGATATAAGTCCATACACCTTCAGCTTCTAAGTCATACATTCTAGCACTTGTTATTAACCATTGTTTCATTCATATTCCTGCAGATTTTTGCCCTTAAGGCGAACTGTCAGATTTGTCAGTGAGAATGCTCCTGATTCCAAACAGATTCCAAAGGAGCAGTTTATATCTTACTGTAACTTCTCTGTACTTAAATGTTTAGAGATGAATTCTCTCTATGTTGTACATTTCATGGAGTAGAATAGGATATAAATCCATGTCACCTCCAGCTCTTAAGTCAAGATTTGTAGTACTTGTTTTTAACCCTTGTTTCATTCAAATTCCTGCAGATTTCCGACTTTAAGGTGATTTGCCAACGATTTGAACAAGAATGCTCATGAGCAAATAGACACAAAGGAGCTGTTCATATATTACTTAAATTCTGTACTTAGATATATAGTGATGAAATTTCTCTATGTTCTGCACTGCATGGAGTTGAATAGGATATAAGTCCATCTCACCTCCAGCTCTTAAGTCATGCTTTTTAGCACTTGTTATTAACCCTTGTTTCATTCAAATCCCTTGGTATTTAGGCCTTTCAGGGAAACTGGCATTATTTTCAGCAAGAATGCTTCTCAATCAATCACAATCCAAGTGGTGCAGTTTATATCTTACTGTATCTTCTCTGTTCGTTTATGTCTAGAGATGAAATATCTCTATATTGTCAACTTCAGGAGTAGAATAGGGCATGAGGCCATCTCACCTCCAGCTCTTAAGATATGATTTCTAGCTCTTGTTATTAGCACTTTTCATTCAAATTCCTGCATTTTTCAGCATTTAGGGTGAACTTCCAGCATTTCAGACAGAACACGTCTGAACTCAAACATACTCCAAAGCAACTGTTTATATCTTACTTGAATTTTCTGTACTTTGATATTTAGGGTTGAATTCTCTCTATGTTGTACCCTTCAGGATTTGAATAGGATATGAGTCCAGCTCACCTTCATCTCTTTTGTCATGATTTCTAGAACTTGTTATTGATACTTGTTTCATTGACATTCCTGGATATTAGGCCTTTCAGGCCATTTGGAATTGTTTTCATCTAGAAAGCTCTTGAAAACAATCAGAATCAAAGGGTACAGTTTATATCTTACTGTAACTTCTGTACTTTGATGTTTAGAGATGAAATCACTCTATATTTTACATTTCATGGAATAGAATAGGTATTAGTCCATATCAACCCCAGGTCTTAAGTCATGATTTTTAGCACTTGTTATTAACCCTTTTTTTAATCCAATTCCTGGAGATTTTACCCTTTAAGAGGTATTGCCAATGTTTTAGGGACAACTCTCCTGAATCCAAAAAGACTCACTTTGAACTGTTTATGTCTGACTTAACTTATCTGTACTTAGATGTTTATGGATGAAATTTCCATAAATGTACAATTCATGGAGTAGAATAGGATAAAAGTCCATCTCATCTCCAGGTCTTAAAACATGATTTCTAGCACTTGATATTAACCTTTGTTTCATTCAAATTCCTGCATGTGTCGGTCTTTAGGGTGAACTACTTCATTTAAGCCAGAATGCTCCTGAACCCAAACAGTCTCTAAAGCAAATACTTATATGTTACTTGAATTTTTTGTATTTGTTATTTAGATATTAAATTTCTCTATCTTGTAGTCTACATGCATTAGAATAGGCTATAAGATCATCTCACCTCCAGCTATTATGTCATGATTTCTAGTGCTTGTTATTAACCCTTGTTTCAAATTGATGTGGACTTAGGCCTTGCACTCCAACTAGCGGTGTTTCAGAGAGAATGCTTCTGAATTCCATAGACTCCAAAGTGTGCACTATATATCTTACTGGATCTTCTCTGTTCTTTGATGTTTACAGATGAAATCTCTCTATGTTGTACACTTCATGGAGTAGGATAGAATAAAATTCCATCTCAACTCCAGCTTTTAAGTCATTATTTCTAGACTTGTATTAACCCTTGTTTCATTCAAATTCCTGCATGTGTTGGCCTAGGGTAAACTTCCAGCATTTTCAACAGAATGCTCTTGAATCCAAACAGACTACAAAGGAGCTTCTTATATCTTACTTAACTTTTCTGTACTTAGATGTTTACGGATGAAATTTCCCTGTGTTGTACACTTCATGGATAGAATAGAATATAAGTCCATACACCTTCAGGTCTAAGTCATACATTCTAGCACTTATTATTAACCTTTGTTTCATTCAAATTCCTCCATCTTTTGGTCCTTAAGGCGATCTGCCAGAGTTGTCAGCTTTAATGCTCCTGATTCCAAACAGATTCCATGGGAGCAGTTTATATCTTAGTGTAACTTCTCTGTACTTTGAAGTTTAGTTATCAAATCTCTCTATGTTGTGCACTTCATGGAGTGCAATAGGATATCCATCTCACCTCGAGTTTAAATCATGATTTTTAGTACTTGTTATTAACCATTTTTTCATTCAAATTCCTGGATTTTGGGTTCAAATGCAAATTGTGAGCACTTTTAGCGAGAACGCTCCTGAATCCAAACAGACTCAAAAGGAGCTGTTTATAACTTATGTAACTTTTCTGTACTTAGATATTTAGCGAAGAAATTTTTCTATCTGACACACTTCATGGAATAGAATTAAGATATAAATCTATCTCACTTCCACCTTCTAATCATACATTCTAACACTTGTTACTTACCTTTGTTTCATACAAAATCCTGCGGATTTTGACTTTTAAGGCAAATTGCCAGCTTTTTCCGTGAGAATGCTCCTCAATCCAAGCCGACTCAAAAGGAGCTGTTTTCATCTTACTTAACTTTTCTGTACTTAGATGCTTACAATGAAATGTCCCTATGTTTTTCACATCATGAAATAGAATATGATATAAATCCATCTCACCTCCAGCTTCTATGTCATACATTCTAGCACTTGTTCTTAAACCTTGTTTCATTCAAATTCCTCTGGATATCGGCCCTTAAAGAGAACTGCCAGACTTGTCAGCGAGAATGGTCCCTATTCCAAACAGATTCCCAAGGACCAGCTTATATCGTACTGTGACTTCTCTGTACCTGATATTTAGTGAGGAAATCTCTCTATGTTGTTCACTCATGGAGTACAATAGGATAATTCCATCTCACCTCTGGCCTGAGTCATGATTTTAGCACCAGTATTAACACATTGTTTCATTCAAATTCTTGCGGATTTAGGTTTTCAGGCAAACTGGCCGTGTTCTCACTGAGACCTCTGTTGAATCCATTCAGAATCCAACGGGTGCAGTTTAGATCTTAGTGTAACTTCTGTACTTTGTTGTTTAGAAATGAAATCTCTCTATATTGTACACTTCAGGGAACAGAATAGGAAATAAGTCCATCTCTCCGCGAGGTCTTAAAACATGATTTATAGCACTTGTTATTTTCTCTTTTTTCATTCGAATACCTGCGGATTTCAACCTTTAGGGGAATTGCCAGCATTTAGGGAGAACTCGACTGCATCCAAACTCAAAATGAGCTGTTTATATCTTACTTAATATTTCTGTATGTAAGTGTTTACGGATGAAATTTCCCTATGTTGTACACTTCAAGAAATAATATAAGTCCATCTCACCACCAACTTCTAAGTCATACATTCTAGCACTTGATATTAACTCCTGTTTCATTAAATTCCTGCAGATTTCAGCCCTTAAGTCGAACTGCTTGAGTTGTCAGCAAGAATGCTCCTGATTCCAAACAGATTCCAAAGGAGCAGTTTATATCTTACTGTAACTTCTGTGTATTTGATGCTTAGACATGAAATCTCTCTATGTTGTACATTTCATTCAGTAGAATAGGAAAATTCCATCTCACCACCAGCTTCTAAGTCATAAATTCTAGCACTAGTTATTAACCATTGTTTCATTCAAACTCCTGCAGATTTCGGCCCTTAAGGCGAACTGCCATAGTTGTCAGGGAGAACTCTCCTGATTCCAAATAGATTCCAAAGGAGATTATATCTTACTGAAACATTCTGTACTTTTATGTTTAGAGATGAATTCTCTCAATGTTGTACATTTCATTTCATGGAGTAGAATATTTTATAAGTCCATGTCACACCCAGTCTTAAGTCATGATTTTACACACTTGTTTTTAACCCTTGTTTCATACAATTTCCTGCATGTGGACCTTTAAGACGAATTGCCAGTGTTTTCAGCTAGAATTCTCCTTAATCCAAACAGACTCAAAAGGAATTGTTTATATCTTTCTTAACCTTTCTGTACTTTGATGTTAAGGGATGAAATTTCCATATATTGTACACTTCATGGAGTAAAATAGGATAACATTCGTCTCACTTCCAGCTCTTACATTTCTTTATTTCTAGCACTTCTTAGAAATCCTTTTCATTCAAAATCCTGTGGATTTCGGCTTTTCAGGAGAACTTGCAGCATTTTCAGCAAGCTCCTTAGTACTGTGGAGTCAAGAACTCTTTCAGATGATTCAGGTTGCAGAATTTTGGTAAACTCCAAGCTCACAGTTCGACTCAGATGTTTGGTTATGGGTGTGGTTCGATGTTGACTCTGAACCTGATAGGGAAGCATCAACTCAGGTTGTTCTGGAGGAGTTATAAGCACTCCAGTCGCCAGCGCAAACATTTTATGTCAGATTTGTCAGATTCCTGCTCTCCCCCCACCTCTTGTTTGTCCTTCCAGGAGACCTACATTGGATGAGAGTTTTCCGTGTGTCTTGTACTAGGAGGGGAGATGTAGGGGTGGTGGCAGGGAGCCGAGTTCTTCCTGCCCTCAAAGAGGTCATGGTCTTTGAAGGGAAATAAGTGTACCAATAAACATCAGGGTAGGAACTCCAGAAAATGGGCCAAACTGGTTTATTCTATGGTAGGCTCAGGAAAGACAATGTATTTTTGCCTGTGGAACCGCTGGCTCACATTGCCGGGGTACCATGGACTCAAGCAATCCCCAGCCTCAGCTCCTTAGGTAACTGTGATTACTGTGCATGTCACCACGCACAACTATTTTTTTGGAACTAGGTCTCTATACAGGCCCCAGGTGAGATTCAAACCATGATCCCTAGCCCCAGCCACTTCATAGGCTGAAGCTTACAGGCATGAGCCACCATGCCCAGCCTTGGCTTTTGCATATCAATGGTAAAGATGATCAGTGGAAATGCTAATGAACCATTTGTGGCCTGCTTCCTAGGGAGAGAACCAGGCAAAAGTGTATCTACTTAGAGTTCAAGGTAAAGGCATTGTTAATGTAACTGCCTGCAGCCTGCTTAGTAGAGAGAGAAGCAGGCATAGGTGTGTCCACTTAAGTTAAAGCTCAGTGCCAATGAACAGTTTGGAGCCTGCTTTGTAGAGAGAAGCAGGCAGAGGTATTCAAGGTTGAAGGTAAAGGTCAAAGGTGAATGGCCTGTTTGTAGCCTGCTTTGGAGAGGGAAGCAGGCCTGTATGTGTTACAGTTACAGTCAAAAAGTCTTCAGGTTGCCATATTTCACAATGATTGTAATGTATCCTCTTATATTTATGCTAATGACAGTAAGGTTAACACAGTAACTTTGATATCTCAACCACCTTTTGCTATAATCCCAGTAAATGTGACCAGTGAATGATATCATGATGCTGGTTGGGTAGATCTTAGGAAATTGTGCTCATTGTTAGTCAGACCTTAGAGAGCTGTAGTCATTATTATAATGGGAATTATAGCTTATAACTGCTCTTTTAGGAAGAACCAACCATATCTACTGTAGCTCTTACACAAGAAATACAAACTGTTTCCTATGTAAATGCTTTAGCCACATTAATTATAAATTGGAAGCTAGGTTATCAGTCTCAATGATACCATACTAATGTTAGGAGATCAAGTTCAAGCTTTGCATATTCGAACTAATTTAAAGTGTCATGCAGAATATGCTCATGTATGTGTTACTAATGTTACTTATACTGAATCCATGATGGTTGGGATAGGATTAAAAGGCATCTTCTTGTGCTGGAATGTTAAAAGCCTTACAATAAATTGATCAAATTTGGTACAGCACTCCGTTGATTTAGGAGATAAGCAATTCCCTCCCTACAGGACACCCCCTCCCTCCGCAAAAGGAAGCAAATTGATAACCCCTCATATGGCCTTATGTTATTATAGGTAACTTTATGGTAAGCCTAGTTGTAAACTCAAAGTGTGCCTCTAACAGGTGCCCCATATTTTACATTTGTTTGACTTAAAATAGGAATGCAAATGTATAACTTAGGTTGTAAGACAATATAAAAGGACTTAACTGGTGAACAAACCAGTGCACTGTGTTTCCCTTGACTTTGACTTGGTAGCCCCCAGCTAAGCTTTCCTAATAAGCTTTTTTGTCTTTATCTTCCTGTGTCTGGGGTGTTTGTGCTGAGCCGTGTTTGATTCAGGGCCTAACACTTGGTGTATGGTCACATACTAATTTATCCTTTGATTTCCTTGAGTTGCATGGGTATATTTTAGACAAGCATAATACACCTCATTTGTCATAGGATATTGATGGAGCTGTCCAGGACATTGCTGCTCAGGTGGCCAAACTGACTCATTGGTCTGATTTCTTCAGATGGATAAAATCTATTATTACTATAGTATGACTTGTTTTGCTAATGATATTGTTTGTCCTTTATCATCTGTAACCTGTTGCAAACTTTAAGTGCAATGGCAGCTGAACTCCATCACCTTAAGGTTTGCCATCCAAAACTCTGAGCACTGGCTAGCCAATGACAGGTAAGATTCGGAACACTCAGTGATCAACCTACAACAGGGCTTGCAAATAGCCACATTTGTTTGTCTCCATGACTGGTCAGACACTGAAGGGGTTCTGAACAAACTGAGACAGGCATAGTAGTGATGGGTAGCAGAGAGTTTGGACTTGGTCTCACATAATCCACCACCAAAGTAAGCAGTGTCTCCTCCCCTAATGGCACAGGCAGCTTCCTCCTCCCAAGGAAAACAAACGGATTGCAGTTCCTGCCTGGTAGATAACCCAGCACATGTGCTCGTAAATTTAATGTATGTGTCTAAATATGTCCGCCATGTTTTACCTCTGCTTGATTTTGGAATAAGGATGCCAATGTGTAATCTGAGCTTCACAAAATGATATAAAGAGACCTGCAAATGAGCAGTTGGGGTGCTGAGTCTCCCTTGACTCAGTAGCCCTCAGCTGAGCTTTCCTAATAAAATACTTGTTTATCTTCCTGTGTCTGGGGTGATTGTGCCAGCCATGTTTGATTCAAGGCCTAAAATTTGGAGGTTCCACCAAGATCCATACATCTCAGCTACTGTGTAAAATATAGGGAAATTTCATCCCTAAACATCGAAGTACAGAAAGGTTAAGAAAGATATAAACAGCTGCTTTTGAGTCTGTTTGGATTAAGGAACATCTCACTGAAAACACTGGCAATTCGCCTTAAAAGTGCAAATCCACAGGAAATGAATGAAACAAGGGTTAATAACAAGTGCCTAAAATATAGACTTAAGACTGGAGGTTACATGAACTTATACACTATTCTCCTCCATGAAATGTAGAACATGGAGAGAATTCATCTCTGAGCATAAAAGTACAGAGTAGTTACAGTAAGATATAATCTGCTCCTTTGGAATCTGTTTGGAATCAGGAGAGTTCTCCCTGACAACTATGGCAGTTGGCCTTAAGGGCCGAAATCTGCAGGAATTTGAATGAAACAATGGTTAATAACTAGTGCTAGAATTTATGATTTAAAGCTGGTGGTGAGATTGAATTATCCCTATTCTACTGCATGAAATGTACAATATAGCGAGATTTCATATCTAAACATCAATTACAAAGAAGTTACAGTAGGATATAAACTGCTCCTTTAGAATCAGGAGCATTCTTGCTGAAAAATCTGGCAGTTCTCTTAAAGGGCTGAAATCTGGAGGAATTTGTAGGAAACAAGGTTTAAGAACAAGTGCTAGAATGTATTACATAGAAGTGGAAAAGAGATGGAATTATGGACTGAAATCCACAGGAATTTAATGTACGTGGGTTAATATCAAGTGCTAGAATGTGTGACTTAGAAGTGTGGTGAGATGGACTTATATCGTATTCTACACCATGAAGTGTACAACATAGGAATTTAAACACCTCAGTACAGAAATATTAAATAAGATATACACAGCTCATTTTGAGTCTTTTGGATTCAGGAGAGTTTTCCCTAAAAAGCTGGCAATTCGCCTACTGGTCAAAATCCGCAGGTATTGGAATGAAAAAAGAGAAAATAACAAGTGCTATAAATCATGTCTTAAGACCTCGGGGTGAGATGGAATTATTACCTATTCTATTCCCTGAAGTGTACAATATAGAGATATTTCACTTCTAAACATCAAAGTACAGAAGTTACACTAAGATATAAACTGCACACTTTGGATTCTGAATGGATTCAACAGAGGTCTTAATGAAAACATGGCCAGTTTGCCTGAAAACCTAAATCCACAGCAATTTGAATGAAACAACTGGTTAATACCTAGTGCTAAAATCATGACTCAGGCCGGAGGTGAGATGGACTTATCCTATTGTACTCCATGAATAAACAACATAAAGAGATTTCCTCACTAAACATCAAGTACAGAAAAGTTACAGTAAGATATAAACTGGTCCTTTGGAATCTGTTTGGAAAAGGGACCATTCTCACTCACAACTCTGGCAGTTCTCCTTAAGGGCTGAAATCCGTAGGAATTTGAATGAAACAAGGTTTAAGAACAAGTGCTAGAATGTATGACATAGAAACTGGAGGTGAGATGGACTAATATCCTATTCTATTTCATGAAGTGTAAAACATAGGGAAATTTCATCGTAAACATCTAAGTACAGAAAATTTAAGTAACAAAAAACAGCTCCTTTTGAGTCTGCTGGGATTGAGTAGCATTCTCGCTGAAAACACTAGCAATCACCTTAAAATTCAATATCCGCAGGATTTTGTATGAAACAAAGGTTAATAACAAGAGTTAGAATGTGTGACTTAGAAGCAGGAAGTGAGATGGATTTAAATCCTAATTGTATTCCATGAAGTGTGCCACATAGAAAAATTTCTTCCCTAAATATCTAAGTACAGAAAAGTTAAGAAAGTTATGAACAGCTCCTTTTGAGTCTGTTTGTATTCAGGAGCATTCTCACTGAAAATAATCAGAATTTGCATAAAAAGGCAAAATCCACAGGAATTTGAATGAAACAATGGTTAATAACAAGTACTAAATCATGACTTAAACTGGAGTTGAGATGGATATCCTAATGTACTCCATGAAGTGTACATCATAGAGAGATTTGATCACAAAACATCAAATAACAGAGAAGTTACACTAAGATATAAACTGCTTCCATGGAATCTGTTTGGAATCAGGAGCATTAAAGCTCACAATTCTGGCAGTTCGCCTTAATAACAAAATGATGGAGGAATTGGAAAAAAAACAAAGGTTAAAAATAAGTGCTAGAGTATGACTTAGAAGCTGAAGGTGTATGGACTTATATCCTATTCTATCCATGAAGTGTACAACACAGGGAAATTTCATCCATATACATCTAAGTACAGAAAAGTTAAGTAAATAATTTCATCCATATACATCTAAGTACAGAAAAGTAAGTTAAGTATGTTTAGTAAGTAAGTATAAAAACCTCCTTTGTAGTCTGTTTGGATTCAGGAGCATTTTGGTGAAAATTCTGGAAGTTTACCCTAGGCCAACAAATGCAGGAATTTAAATGAAACAAGGGTTAATACAAGTCTAGAAATAATGACTTAAGAGTGGTAGGTGAGATGGATATATATCCTTTGGTATTCAATGAAGTGTACATATAGGGAAATTGCATCCCTATACATCTAAGTAGAGAAAAGTGAAGTAAGATATAAACAGCTTATTTTTGTCTGTTTCAATTCAGGAGCATTCTGGCTGAAAATGCTTGAAATTCACCCTAAAGACTGACACATGCAGGAATTTGAATTAAACAATGGTTAATGACAAGTGTTAGAAATCATGACTTAAGCTGGAGATGATTTGGACTTATATCCTATTCTACTCAAAGAAGTGTAATAATTAGAGATTTCATCTATAAACATCAAAGCACAGAGAAGTTACAGAAAGATATACACTGCACCCTTTATGTCGACTGAATTCAGGAGGTTCTCACGGAAAACTATACCAGTTTACCCGAAAGACTGAAATCCGCAGGAATTACAATTTAAAAAGTGATAATACCAAGTGCTATAAATCATGTGTTAAGACCTGGTGGTGCGATGGACTAATATCCAATTCTACTCCATGAAGTGTACAATATAGAGAGATTTCATCTCAAATCATCAAAGGTACAGAGAAGTTATAGTAAGATGTAAACTATTCCTTTGGAATCAAGAGCATTCTTGCTGAAAACGCTGGCAATTCACCTAAAAGCCGAAATCCTCAGGAATTTGAACGAAATAAGGGTTAATAACAAGTGCAACAACTCTTTACTGATAGCTGGAAGTGATATGGACCTATGTGCTATTCCACTTCATTAAGTGTAATATTTAGAGAGATTTCATCTATGATCATAAAAGTACAGAGAAGTCTTGGAAAGATTTATACAGCACCCTTTGGAGTCTGATTGAATTCAGGAGGTGTCTCGCTGAAAACACTGCCTGTTGGCCTGAAAGGCCCAAATCAGCAGGAATTTGAATAAAAGAAGGGTTAATACCAAGTGGGAGAAATCATGAATAAGAAATGGAGGTCAGATGGACTATATCCTATGCTATTTGATGAAGTGTACAACATGGGGAAATTTCTTCCCTATACAACTAGTAGAGAAATGTTAAGTAAGATATAAAGAGCTCCTTTGTATTCTGTTTCAGTTCAGGTGCATTGTGACTGAAAATGCTTTAAGCTCACCCTCAACGCCAATCCATGCAGGAATTTGAACGAAACAATGGTTAATAGCAAGTTCTAGAAAACATGACTTAAAGATGGAGGTAATATGGAGTTATATCCTATTCTACTCCATGAAGTGTAATACTTAGAGAGTGCATCTATAAACAGCAAAGTACAGAGACGTTATAGAATATATACATTGCACTCTTTGGTGTTGGACAGAATTAAGGAGGTTCTCACTGAAAACAATGCCATTGGCCTGAAAATATGAAATCCTCAGGAATGGCAATGAAAAAAGAAATAATAAGAATAAATAATGTGTTAAGACCTCGGGTGCCATGGACTTAAATTCAATTCTACTCCATGAAGTGTAAAATATAGAGAGATTTCATCTCTAATCATCAAAGGTACAGAGAAGTTACAGTAAGATATAAACTGCTCCTTTGGAATCTGTTTGGAATCAGGAGCATTGTCGCTGAAAACACTGGCAATGTGCCTTATTAGATGAAATCCGTAGGAATTTGAAAGAAACAAGGGTTAAGAACAAGTGCTAGAACTCTTGACTTAATAGATATTGGTGATATGGACTTATATTATATTCCACCGCATGAAGTGTAAAACATAGAGAGATTTCATACATAAACATCAAAGTACATGGAAGTTCCAAAAGATATATACTGCCCCCTTTGGAGTCTGATTGAATTCAGGAGGTTTCTCACTTAAAACACTGCCTGTCAGATGGACTATATCCTATGCTATTTGATGAAGTGTGCAACATAGGGAAATTTCTTCCCTACACTACTAGTAGAGGAAAATTAAGTAAGATATAAAGAGCTCCTTTGTAGTCTGTTTCAGTTCAGGTGCATTGTGGCTGAAAATGCTGGAAGTTCACACTCAAGGTCAATCCATGTAGGAATATATTGAAACAAAGGTTAAAAACAAGTGTGAGAAACCATGACTAAGGACTGTGGTTGTTATTGAATAGGCCGGCACAGCCCCCTATCTTTCTCTTGACAATGAAAGTGGTGTGTGTGGGGGGGTGTGTGTGCGTGCCTATCACAGTAACTTTTTTTGCCCCAAGGCTTCAGCTATGGGGTTCTGAGTGGGTTCTAACCCTCGATTCCTTAAATTCCATAAAGGCTTATGGAGATTTGTCTCTGAGAGACAAAACCATCCCAGGGATTTGGACTGGGTCTCCCATGCTAAGGAATTTTTAATACTCTTTTGGGGGTATGGCCGGGCAAACATCAGAGTGTTGCCCATCCCACTCACTGTCCTCTTTCCTGGAATCTGTGATCTTGGAACTTTCTTTTCCCTCTCCCTCCCTCTGGTATGAAGAACTCACCAAAACTTTGAGGTGAGGTGACCCTGAAAAAGGGTCCCCGCACATGAAAGCACCTGATTGTTTTGTTAAAGCATCCTTTTTTTGCTGAGCCCTCTTCTGGGAACACTGGACGCAGATGTGATTCCCAGAGGGCAGGGTGCTCAGAGAAGTTTGTGGCAGCCCTTGGATGTATTGGGGTGTCCCAATACAAAAGGTAAAATTTATTGTTTCCTGCTCCTGTTTTTGTTTTGGCTGTCTTATTTGTTGTATTTGTTCTGTTTTAGGTTTTGTCCTTTGTCGTTTTGTGTTTGATTTTTAATAACAGCAAACGGGCCAGAAAATATCACTTTTGGATGCTCCGTTTCACTGTATTTCTGGTCATTCTATGTTCTTCCAGGAAAAACGCCATTTGGAAAATAAGGTTAAGGTGGTTTTTAAAGTGTTAACCCTATGCCTTCCAGGTTACCAGCTATGATAAAAATGTACCTTATTCAGTTCCTGCCTCTGTTTTAATTGGTCTTTGTGAGGCAGGGCAAGGGGCCTGGGCTCTGGTGAGGATGACTCCCTAGCAGCTGCCAGGTGATTTCACCTGGGGACTAATCCATGCCTGATTACAGCACCTCCTGTTGCTCTCACTCATCAAATTTAATCATTACACTTTTGTTCTGCTCCCCAGGTTTTCAATCTTTTGGCCTCTGGTTTAGGGATTCTTGCTGTTTACTTCAGTTTTGCCTTTCAGGTCTGGCAAGTGTGACTTCTGATTTAAGAAGCCTGGCTTTGATCTGATCTGTCTCAGAGCACTGTCTGGGTATTTTGGTCTTGTTTGGTTTGTTTTAGGGCTCTGATTAAAATGGGGGGTGATGTAGCCCCCATTACTGGTATCAGACTCTTGGGATGTATTCTTGCAAACTGGTTTAAGTTATGTTTAAGACCCCAGAAAAACATTGATACAGTACTGTGATATTATTTGGCTTATATATGTACTAGGGTCTGAGGAAATGACCTCTTAATGACACTCCAACCTATCTCATTGCTTTACAATTAATTTTACATTGTAAAACTTCGAAAAGTTTGCAGACTCTTTAAATAAGTAAACAACAGCAACAACAAAAAGCAGGCACTGTGCCAGGGAGGGTAAAGTAGCCATTTGAAAATGTGTTTAGGGAATTCCAATATTTTTACTGTTCTAAAAATCTCTTTGTGATTGGTTTTCCCTCATGGTACTCACATTCTGCACTCCCAGGGCAGTTGTGTTTGGATTCACAGCTCTTATCTCAGAGTTTCTCTACTTTTGCCTTGGGTTTGGGATCTTGTTAGTCTCTTAAAATTTACTGTTTTTGTGCTACCCTTGCTAAGTGTTGCTGTCCATGTCTTAAGAAAAAAAATGTTTTGGTTAGCCCTCCGATATTTACTGCCCTGTTTCCCTTGTGTACCAGAGTGCACTATCTGTGCTGACCCATGTACCCTAGTACTTAGTAACTTTTCTTTAGGCTTTTATGGCACTGCACATCAGGATTTGGTTTTAAAAAAATATCCATTAATGATTTTTTTTAAAAAAATGGGTTTAGACAAGGCAGATGCTACCAAGAGGACAGAGTTGTAGCCCGCAATCCCAGCACTGACAAATGAAAGCCCTGCTTCCGTTTATTCTGGGTAAAGAAAAAAATTCATTAATGAATTAGAAAGAGGTTTAAAATGGTGTTCCCATCTTAATATAACAAAGTACTCATTTTACTGTGAGAGCTGCCCAACCCCAATAGGGTAATACCCACTGAGAATATTTGCCCTGGATGTAAAATGTGCTTCCATTATAGCAAAAGAAGAGGAAAACTACTTTATTGCCCAGTCACATCAGGAAGCACACACATGCTGGGATCAGGAATTGCCTACTGCTCTATTGAGGCTGAGGTTAGCTCCTGAATGCAGGTTTAGTTTAAGACCTTATATAATAATCTACGGACAACCATTGCAGAGTAAATTCAGACTCAAGCCAGAACCCCAATATGGGCACTATGAATTTCAGGTAATGATAGCATTAGCTGTGCCGAAAGGAAGGAAGGAAGGAAGAAAGAAAGAAAGAAAGAAAGAAAGAAAGAAAGAAAGAAAGAAAGAAAGAAAGAAAGAAAGAAAGAAAGAAAGAAAGAAAGAAAGAAAGAAAGAAAGAAAGAAAGAAAGAAAGAAAGAAAGAAAGACAGACAGACAGACAGACAGACAGACAGACAACAAAAACAGTTTTTTTGGTTTTTTTAAAATGGCTTACATAGGATAAGAGAACTTTTTGTGGCAAACCTCAGGTGGGATAGAGGAAATCTATCACTTAGAGGGTGTGTAGAGGATATTTAGATTCTTTGATTTTTTTATAAAAATAAAAGGGAGAGAGATCTAAAAAGGAAAGGATCAGAAACAGGAGAGACTGGGGGGAAAGAGTGACATGAAAATGGCAGGCAGGTAAAGACTAGCGCCAATGACCAGGCTGGGCAGAAACTCCCTGGAAGAGTGAGCTGGTGGTGGCAGGGAGCCATGGTGGCCAGCAGAAAAGTAGCTGGTGTGAATAGTTTGGCACTGCAACAAGGTGGCATAGTAAACTAGTACCTGGAGATGGCCAAAATTTGTAAAGCTGATTTGTGTGTCAGCAACTGAAAAAAAAAATTGAAGAGCCTTGTAGAAGCGGAGCAGCTCAGAATGCCAAGAGAGAGGATGCAAAGAGAAGATGTTGGAGAAAGACTGGATTTTGCAAAGTACCTGCCTTTCAGGTTTGGAGGGGCAAAAGAACGCTGTCATGGACATGTGTCTCTGGGACTTTTAAAACTAAAATGGTTACTGGGGGTAAGATAATTGCCACTTGTGGTGTTGAGGACTTTTTTGCTTTCCCTGTTATATTCCCTTGTTAGCAAACCCTGTTGTTGAACTGCATTTCACTGGCAATTGCTAGGAGTGAATGGTGCACAGGTGGCATTTGAATGTGGCTTGTTGATTAGAGGCTTCAGCCCTTCTGCACCCCGTTTCAATACATTTGTTAAAATTCTGCTCTTTAGAGTTCCTGTACATTCATTCAAACTGAATTGTTAGATTCTACTAAAAACCTGAAAAACAAAAGCACCAGCCGCTCAGTTAGCTAAAGGTGTAGACTAGCCTGTGGGAACCACACCTGGTGACCCCAATAGCAGTCAAGCTTGCTGGAATCAAGACTGAAATCCACCATACTAAAGTGGAAAAATCACCAAAAAAAAAAGAGATAAATTTCAAGAGAGTAAAAAGACTTAAAGTTAATTCTAAAAAAAAAAGACAATAATATGTATCCTTATGCTAATGACTTATTCTTATCCCTCCAGGGGACAGTGTGCCATTCAGATAGGATAAAAAGTTTTGGATGTCATTGGTAAAACGTGCTCTGTATGTCTCTGAGTTTTGCCTTGCAGATGGAACTTATGTTGACTAGATCTTGACATCATGCCTAGTGGGATCATCATCCACTGGAGAACCTGTAAAGTCATACTTTCCTTCATTATTTAGACAAGCCTATTGAAACAGGAGGACTTTTTGACTTTGAAACACATACAGACCTGCTTTTTTTCATAAGCAGGCTACAAGCAGTTACATTGGCATTTACCTTTAACTAACTACAACTATTTGCCTGCTCCTCTTGACTTGAAGCAGGCTCTAAACAATTTACATAAACAATTGTCTTTAACTTAAGTAGACACACAAGTGCGGCTTGCTTCTCTTTTTAGGAAGCAGGCTACAAGCTGGCTGTTTACCTTTAACCTTTACCTTAACTTTGAGCACTTCACTACTGTACTTGCCTACTATTGATGTGCAAACATAAGCTACCAACTTCTCTCTGCTTTTTTTTTCTTTCTTAGACCTAAAAAGAAAAACTTAAAAACACTGTTTAAAATCTTTTTTTTACTATTTCTAGCCTCTTTAACTAAAATACTAAACCAATTCAAGACTATTAATTTAACTATAAAGTGGTTTTTTTAGTTATTTTAATAACTACATAAGAAACATGCAAGGAAAACTCTAATTCCTTTAACATTGTTTGAAACCTTTTTCAGCATTTTCTAAAGAGCTTTCCCGAGATTTCCCAGAAAATTTCAGTTTTTCAGTCCTGATCATCTCACCAAAATTAGCCAGACAGAGTTCCTCCCCATGTGTTTAAAGACTTTTTTTTTGGGGGGAGGCGCTCCTTTGGCTTGATCCTCTTGATAGTGGGTATATGGAAGACTTTTTACCTTCCTGAGTTAAACACCATACAGTCCTGCTTCTCTCTATGAAGCAGGCTACAAGCAGGCTATTTACTTTTACCTTGAGGTCACCACCTAGACCTGCTTCTCTCCCTAGGAAGCAGGCTACAAAGCCATTCACATTAACAATTGCCTTTATCTTCTATACTAGATACACCTATCTGCCTACTACTCTCTACAAAGCAGGCTACACACTCTTCATTAGCATTTACACTGATCACCTTTACCATTGATATGCAAAAGCCAGCCAGCTACTCTCTGCTTTCAGCTCCAAAAACTGCAGAAAAAAACTTAAAAACACAGTTTAAACTTTTGTGGGTTCTTTTCACCATCCCCTGCCTTCTCAACCAATATAGCAAACCAATGCAAGACTAATAGTGCAGACTAATTTAACTAACAAAGTGATTTTTTAAATTTTCCTAATAACTACGCAAGAAACATGTAAGGAAAACTCCGATTATGTTAACATTGTCCAAAACCTTTCTCAGCATTGTCCAAAGTCTTTTCCAGATTTTCCAGTCTTTTCCAAAAATCCTCAGTCTCTCAGTCCTGATCATCTCACCAATGTCAGCCAGTCAGAGTTCCTCTCCACGTGTTTGAAGACATCTTTCTTTGGGGCGCTCCTTTGGCGTGCTCCACCTTGTCTTCCACGCTGCCTTCTCCTTGTCGTCTTCAGGCAGCAGGAACTTCATGGTACCAGACCCAGCGAAGTTCACTTTCTTTTCAGGCCTAACTTTTGCATGGTCTCTCGCAGACACAAGTTAAACTCAGCAAAACAAACTCCAAAACAGAGTTTAAATCTGCAAACTCCTTAAGTGCATTCAGCATACATGCTGCCAGCCTGGGCCAGTCAATGGTTGCAGGCCCCTGGTAGCTGCATGGAGAAGCTCACATGGATCACATCTTTACTCTACAAGATGGCCGATTCCCATCTCTCTGACAGTGAATCTCTCTGTCTGATCTCCATGTTGCCTCTCCATCCAAATTCGAATCCTTCTCTTTGTTTCTGCACCCTATAAATATCCTGATTTCCCACCTTCCAGGAAACTTGTTTCACCTTGACCATTTCACTTCTTTCTCCCCCTGCATCTCCCTGAAGGGAAATTCCAACTGAAGTCATTCTTACATTTTATCATGTCCTTGATATTACAATTAAACAGGAGACAGTGGGGGGGGAGGGGTAGCACACCCTATCATTCCTTGTCTTCCAGCTCTCTTTTCCTTGTCATTTTCAGGTAGCAGGAACTTTATGGTACTGGACTCAGCCAAGTTCACTTTCTTTTCAGACCTGTCTTTTACACTGCCTCTCACAGACTCAAGTTAAACTTAGCATAACAAACTCCAACACGGAGTTTAAATCTGCAAACATTTTAAATACTGTTAGCACACATGGTACTAGTCCAGGTCAGCCAAGGGTTGCTGGTCCCCAGGCCCTGGCCAAGTTCACAAGGCTCACATCTTTACTCTACAAATTGGCCGATACCCATCTCTCCTCCATTCAACCTCTCTCTCAATACGACTCCATATTGGCCTCCGATATCTCTCTTTGTTTTCACACTCTTTATATATCCTGATTTCCCGCCTTCCAGGAACCACCTCTGGACAATTCCACTTTTCCTCCCTCCTGCATCTCCCTGAAGGGAAATTCCAACTAAGGTCATTCTCACATTTTAGCATACCTGTCCTTGAAATCTGCAATCTTAAACAGGAGACAATGGGGTAGGGGTGTAGCACCCCTATCATTCACAATGGCTGACTTTAATTGGGTGCATGTTGTAAGTTAAAAAAATGTCCATGTTAAATTGATAAAGGTGTCACATGCCAAAGAATATGTTTCTTTCTCAGGATGTAAGCAGAAGTTGCCAGAATCTGAATGAAAAAAAATGACATGACCCTGTTCATATAAATTGTGTTTACTTCTGGCTTACTCTCTTAGGATCCTAACTGGATAAAGATAGGAGACCTTTTCTACCAGTCTCTCCAATAATGAGAAATAAAAAAAGTTACAAAACTAGGGATTTAAGGAGCAGCTTTCATCTGAGCTAGTTCAGATGGCCCAAAAAGTATTTACTTAAAGAAATACCACCCCAAAAAGAAAAAATTGACTAAATAGATGGTCAAGATAACTGTAATTTAAAAGGGATCAGTACGCTATTGTAAAGTTACAAAAAGTTTTGTATATATTGCAGGAAAGACTGTATATGTAAGCCAGAGGAAAAAAAACTAAATGTAAACTGTAAAGCAAGGAGAGGAGAGAGAGAGAGAAGGGAGATCAAAGGGAGAGAGAGAAGGGAGAGATAAGAGAGAAGAGAGAGATAAAAAGAGAAGGGAGAGAAGAAGAAGCAAGAGAGATCATTTACTTGGAATAGGAGAGTTAAGTGAGTCATGCAAAGGAAACTAATCAAAACAAAAAAAATGATGACCAGAAAAATAAAAAGAGGGTCCTTAAAAGCGGCTGCAATTTGGAGCCAGAAAAATGTCAGATGTGGCCAAAAGGCAACAAAGTCCAATGCAAACCTAGGACTGCTTAAACTAAGTGGCATATGAAACTTAGGATCCAACATCTGCTTCAGAGGCTAGTCCTACCAAGCCTTTGTACTCCAGCACAGGGGCCAGCCAGGACTCCCCTTGGAAGGGTCCAAAGCCAAACAGCAGATCTTTGAAACTATTAAGGCAGCTCTAACTAAGACCTCTGATGCCAATATGCCATCCCATCTCTATGTGGATGAAAACAAGGACATAATTAAGAAAGTGTTGACCTCTCAAAAAGATGGGACTATGTTGCAACTGGATAGTCTGCTTGTCTCTGGGTGATTGCAGGATGTTGGGGCAATACCTGTGCATTGTAAAACCCTATGTGATTGGGTCTCTTCTTAGGAACACTTCTCAGGGTGGCTCTCCAATGCCCACATCACTCATTGCCTGGGCCATCCAGCCCCTCTTTAGGAGTCAAGTATGAGGGACTGTGGTGATTACCTTGGAATGAACTGTTTAGGTACAACCTTAGGCCACGATATGTTGACAAAGAGGGTTAAACTCATACCTTTGGCCCAGGTCTCAGATAATAGGAAAAAATAAACTGCCAATATTCACGTTCAGAGCAAGTATGTCTTAAAGATCATGTATGTTCATAGAATGCTCTATGGGACTGTTAACATCACGGACTGTTAACATCAGGAAGACAGGACATTAAAAATGAAAAAAGTCCTGGGCCTACTAAATGCCATCCTGCTGCTTGTAAAGCAGCCTTAAGACCAGGGGGGCAATGGAAATTTTGCCAGCCCTGCCTCTACCATAAACACACCTGCCTATTCTGCCCTACCACTCTATGGAAGGATTCCGAATGGCCAGTTTGAACAAATATGGACACATATAAATGGCACAAGAGGATCCTATGGCCAGAGACACTGGGAGGATGCTAATCCATCGGATCTAAAAAGCACCACCTGAAAACTACAAGGTTATATATAAAAGGACTCTGTCAGCTGGTATGTGGCTCATGCACAGGTAAACCAAGCGGCATATTCTAGAGGCCCCGGATTTAGGTACAGAGGAGCCCATGGAAAATGGACTTTGCTAAAGTCAAACCAGGTTTCAGAGGTATTGCCATTGATTAAGTTTTGCAAATATTTTTCTGAGATATGTAGAGGCTTTTCCTACCCAAAATGAGATGGCTCAGATAACTGTTTAAATGTTAATTCAAATGATAGTTCATTTCAGCTTACCTCCTGCTATCGGTTCTGGAAATGGCCTGGCTTTCATAGCACAAATAGTGAACTCAGTATCCCAGCATTGCAAATTAAGTAGAGTTTGCATTATGCTTACCAACCACAAAGCTGGGGCAGGGGAAAAATATCAATAAATCGCACTTTTATGATATTGGCTAAATTGCTTATAGAAACTGGCAGAAAAACATAAAGGAGTCTTCTTTCCTTTGTGCTCTTGCAAGTAAGATGTACACATTATGTTCATGGTTTTATTCCCTTTAAAATCCTGTTTGGAAATCACCTTCCCTTCCTAAGTTGCAGACTATGGTCATGGCTGTTAATCATTCCCTTCTCTAGCCCCTTCAGGCACTACAACTTGGACTCATCCAATTGTCTGGGAGGTTTTTTGAGACTCCAGCAAGACTGGTGACAATTTCCTCACCCTCACCTGGGTGACTAGTGTGCAATGGTCCTCCAACAGGCTGCACAGTCTTCAGTGTAAAAAAAAAATTAAAGACTCTCTGTGGCATCAGTAGTGGGGACTGGGGAATGGACTCTGAGTGCAAGCAGGGGGAGGGATAGAGAGAGGGGAAAGGAAGTGTCATTCCACAGCACCAGGTGGGAGAGCTGGTTAGCAATTCCATTCTGGGTTGTGAGGTGTTAAAGGCATCCATGGATTATGTGACCTCTGTCTTCTTAACAGTACAAAGGGGTGGTCCTCTGGGGATCTGCCCATTGCTTTGAAGAGTCTATGAGTTGATAAGTTGATTAGAAAGTTAAAAAAATTTTTTGTCAGTATTAAAACAACCTTTTGAGATCCTGGAGCACTTAAATGTCCCAGAGGATTCGGTCTGATGACCTCATTTTCTTCCAAAAACGGGGGAGGGGGGAATGATGGGAGCAGAGAGTTTGGACGGGGTCTCATATTAAGCAGCACCAATATAAGCAGTGTCTCCTCCCCTAATGGCACAGGCAGCTCCCTCCTCCAAAGGAAAACATACAGATAGCAGCTCCTGTCTGGTATATAACCCAACACATGTGCTCATAAATTTAATGTATGTGTCTAAATATGTCTGCCATGTTTTACCTCTGCTTGGTTTTGGAATAAGGATGCAAATGTGTAACCTGAGCTTTGAAAAATGATATAAAAAGACCTGCAAATGAGCAGTTTGGGCGCTGAGTCTCCCTTGACTCAGTAGCCCTCAGCGGAGCTTACCTAATAAACTATTTCTTTACCCTCCTGTGTCTGGGGTGTTTGTGCTGATACAGGGCCTAACAGTTACTCTCTCATATTTGCTGTAAAAAGGGGGTAGGGAGAATATGTTAGGTACTGTGTTCTCATTAATCTATTTCTGGCCTGCTCTGATAAGCTGCTGAATATTTGCCTAATGAGTATGGAGGGAAGGGCAGTAAGTCCTTGACTGTCGACAGAGTTAATTTGTAGAAGTGTGGAGGTCACTCTTTGGCCACATTTGAGAAGCTAAGACTCTACTTGCTGGTAGAGATATGCTTATAACCATGTGACCCTGGATCAAACCTTCTTTTGTTACTGATTGCTTCATGTTTTACATAAAAGTCTGGTTCTAAATAGACTCAGGTACATTTAATGGAGGTGAATTGTATACCTGTCCAATTCACCTCTACCTCTGTAGTTTCTTGATATCTAATATTTCATGTAAACTTTTGCTTTCATGCAAAATCCTGATGATTTTGGCCTTTCAGGTGAACTGCTAGAATTTTCAGCAAGAACGCTCCTGAATCCAAACAGACACCAAAGGAGCAGTATATGTCTTATAGTAACTTCACTGTACTTCGATGTTTAGAGATGAAATCTCTATGTTAAACACTTCATGGACTAGAATAGGATTTAAGTCCATCTCACCTCCAGCTCTTAAATCGAGATTACTAGCACTTCTTATTAACCCTTGTTTCACTCAAATTCCTATGGATTTCGGCATTTCAGGCGAACTACCAGCATTTTCAGCGAGCTGCCTGAGTGCTGTGGAGTCAAGAACTGTCTCAGATGATTCGGGTTGCAGAGTTTTGATATATTCCAAGCTCACAGGTGGACTTGAGATATTTGGATACTGGGTGTGGTTTGCATGTTGACTCTGAACCTGATAGGGAAGTGTCACCTCAAGGTGTTCTGGAGGAGTTATAAGTACTCCAGTGCCAGCGCAAGCATTTCCTATGTCAGATTTCTCAGATTCCTACTCTCCCCCCATCTCTTGTTTTTCCTTCCTGGAGACCTTCTTGGATGAGAGGTTTCTGTGTGTCCTGTGCTGGGAGGGGAGAAGGGGGGCTGGTAGCAGCGACCTGAGTTCTTCCTGCCCTCGAAGATGTCATGGTCTTTGAAGGGATAGAAGTGTACCAATAAACATCAGGGTAGGGAATCCAGAGATTGAGCCAAAGTGGTTTCTTCTATGGTAGGATCAGGAAAGACAATGTATACAAGAGGTGATATTTGAATTGGGACTTGAAGGAATTGGACACGTAGACTTACCAGCTTACATCCTCCCAGGCTTATCTGTGGTTCCTCTCAAGAAAGAGTTGTTCCTCTTCCTCTGACAAGTTAGTGCTTCTATTTTTCTGTATCTTGGGTTCCACAGTTTTGTCCTCCAAGAGACTTCACCTCTGTACTATGTTTCCCTAACGTTATCTGTTTATTCTAGTGTTTATTTATTATGAGCACCAATTACCAAGCACAGATTTGGTGGAAGGAAGAAGGACAAGACCCAATCCTCAAATCATTCATCTCTCATGGTCTGTTGGGAGTGCTGCCCTTACTCTGTTTTATCAGGTAGACAAGTGTTATAATTGGTACAGTGTCATTTCTATGGAGGACAAGGACTTTTTATGGTCTAAGTAGCATAGGAATAAGCACCTCTAAAGCCAGTACTAGTTCTAAAGATTCCTCTGTGTTTATTGTATTGGTCTGGTGGAGATTAAAAGGATGGCATTTGACTCTGAGTAGCTTCTCCAGGATTGTAGAATGTTCTGCTTTCATGGTATACTTGGGAGTTGAATATGATATAAGTCCATCTCACCTCCATCTCTAGGTCATGATTTCTAGCATTTGTTATTAAAATTTGATTCATTCAAATTCATGTGTAATTAGGCCTGTCAGGCCAACTGGCATTATTTTCAGTTAGAGAGCTCCTGAATCCAATCAAAATCCAAAGGGTGCAGTTTACATCTTACTGCAATTTTCTGTACTTTGATGTTTAGAGATGATATCTCTCTATATTGTACACTTCATGGAGTAGAATAGGAGATAAGTCCATTTCACCCCCAAAATTAAGTCATGATTTTGAGCACTTGTTATTTATGCTATTTTCATTCCAATTCCTGTGGATTTCCATTTTAAGATGAATTGCCAGCATTTTCAGAGAGAACCCTCCTAAACCCAAACAGGCTCCCAAAGAGCCGTTTATATCTATCTAGCTTAATTGTACTTTGGATACAGGAGGGTTCTCGCTGTCCACATTGGCAAATCGCTTTAAAGGCTGCAATCCACAGGTATTGGAATGAAAAAGGGTTAATACCAAGTGCTACAAATCATGAGTTCAGAACTGGGAGTGAGATGGACTTATATTCTATTCTTCTCCATGAAGTGTACAATATAGAGTGATTTCATCTCTAAACATGAAAATACAGAGAAGTGATAGTAAGATATAAACTGCACCCTTTGGATTTTGATTGGATTCAGGAGCTCTCTCACTGAAAATAATGCCAGTTGGCCTGACAGGCCTAATTACACATGAATTTGAATGAATCAAAGTTTAATAACAAGTGCTAGAAATCATGACTTAGAGATGGAGGTGAGATGGACTTATATCATATTCAACTCCATGAAGTGTACAATATAGAGAGATTTCATCTCTCAACATCAAAGTACAATAAAGTTCTTTATATCGTACTTAACTTTTCTTACCTTAAATGTTTAGGGATGAAATTACTCTATGTTGTACACTTCATGGAGAAGAATAGGATATAAGTGCATCTAACCTCCAGGTTCTGAGTCATAAATTCTAGCACTTGTTATTAACCCTTGGTTCATCAAATTCCTGCATGTGTCGGCCTTTAGTGTGAACTTACAGCAATATCAGCCAAAATGCTCCTAAATCCAAACAGACTCGAAAGGAGCTGTTTATATCTTGCTTAACTTTTCTCTACTTTGATGTTTAAAGAGGAAATCGCTCTATGTTGTACACTCATGGAGTAGAATAGGATAAAAGTCCATCTAACCTCCAGTTCTTAAGTCATGATTTCTGGCACATGTTACTAACAATTGTTTCATTCAAATACCTGCGTTTTAAGGCATTAGAAGCTACTGGCAGCATTTTCAGTGAGAATTCTCCTGAATCCAAATAGACTCCAAAGGGTGCAGTTTATTTCTTACTGTAACTTCTCTGTACTTTGACGTTTAGAGATGAAATATCTCTGTTGTACACTTCATGGAGTAGAATAGTATATAAGTCCTTCTCACCTCCAGCTCTTAGGTCGTAATTTCTAGCACTTGTTATTAACCCTTGTTTCATTCAATTCCTGCGGATTTAGGCATTTAAGTCCAACTAGCAGTGTTTTCAGCGAGAAGACTCCTGAATCCAATCAGGCTCCAATGGTTGCAGTATATATCTTACTGTAACTTCTCTGTACTTTGATGTTCAGAGATGAAATATATCTATGTTGTCCACATCATAGTGTAGGTGAAACTTCAGGTTAAATCATGATTTCTAGCACTTGTTATTAACCCTTGTTTCATTCAAATTTCTGTGGATATAATCCTACAGGCCAACTGGCAGAGTTTCAGCAGGAATGCTCCTGAATCCAATCAGAATCCAAGGGTGCAGTTCACATCTTACCTAACTTCTCTGTACTTTGTTGTTTAGAGATAAATCCCTCTATATTGTACACTTCATGGAGTATAATAAGAAATAAATCCATCTCACCCCCACGTTTTAAGACATGATTTCTAGAACTTGTTAGTAACCCTTCTTTCATTTTAATTCCTGTGGATTTCGGCTTTAAAGCGAATTACCATTATTTTAGGCGAGAACCCTCCTGAATCCAAACAGACTCAAAATGAGCCTTTTTATTCATGCTTAACTTTTCTGTACTTAGATGTTGAGGGATGAAATTTCCCTATGTTGTAAACATCATGGAGTAGAATAGGATATAGTCATCTGACCTCCAGCTGTTAAGTCATAAATTCTAGCACTTATTATTAACACTTGTTTCATTCAATTTCTTCTGGAATTAGGCCATTTAGGTCAACAGGCAGTGTTTTCAGTGAGAACAATCCTGAATCCATTCAGAATCCAAAGAGTGCAGTTTATATCTTACTGTACTTCTATGTACTTTGACAATTACAGATGAAATCTTCTATGTTGTTCACTACATGGAGTACAATAGGATATAAGTCCATCTCACCCTCAGGTCTGCAGTCATGATTTCTACCAATATTATTAACACTTTTTTCATTCCAATTCCTGCCGATTTCAGACTTTAAGGCAACTTCCAGGGTTTTGAGCCAGAACACTGTTGAATCCAAACAGACTCAAAAGGAGCTCTCTATATCTTGCTTAAAGTTTGTGTATTTGCTATTTAGGGATGATATATCTGTATGTTGTACACTTCATGGAATAGAATAGGATAACAGTCCATCTCACCACCAGCTCTTAAGTCATGATTCTAGCACTTGTGATTAACCATTGTTTCATTCAAATTGCTGCGGATTTAGGCCTTTCAGGCCAACTGGAAGTATTTTCAGGTACAAGGGTCCTGAATACAATCAGATTCCTAAATGTGCCACTTATATCTTACTGTTACTATCTGTAATTTGTGTTTAGATATGAAATCTCTCTATACTGTACATTTCATGGAGTAGAATAGTATATATGTCCATCTCAATTCCAGCTTCTAAAGTCATAAATTCTAGCACTTGTTATTAACCATTGTTTCATTCAAATTCCTGCAGATTTTTGACCTTAAGGTGAGCTGCCAGAGTTGTCAGCAAGAACACTCCTGATTCCAAACAGATTCCAAAGAGCAGTTTATATCTTACTGTAACTACTCTGTACTTGAGGTGTAGAGATGAAATCTATCTCTGCTGTACACTTCATTGTGTAGAATAGGATATATGTCATCTCACCTACAGCTCTTAAGTCAAGATTTCTAGTACCTGTTTTTAACCCTTGTTTCATTCAAATTCCTGCAGATTTCCGACTTTATGGTGTTTTGCAAGAGATTTCAACAAGAATGCTCCTGAGCAGCAAAACTCAACGGAGCTGTTTATATATTACTTAACTTTACTGTACTAGATGTTTAGCGATGAAATTTCCCTATGTTGTACACTTATTGGAGTACAATAGGGTAAGTCCATCTCACCTGCAGCTTAAGTCTTGACTTTCGCACTTGTTTTTAACCCTTGTTTCATTCAAATTCCTGCGGATATAGGTCTTTCAGTCCAACTGGCCGTGTTTTCACCAAGATAGCACTTGAAGCCAATGAGTAACCAAAGGTTGCATTGTATATCTTAGTGTAACTTCCGTGTACTTTGATGTTTAGAGATGAAATCTCTCTATATTGTACACTTCAAAGAGTAGAATTGGATATAAGTCTATCTCCTCCCCAAGTATTAAGACATGATTATAGCACTTGTTATAACCCTTTTTTTGTTGTTATTAACCCTTTTTTTCATTCCAGTTCCTGAGGATTTCGGCCTTTAAGGTGAATAGCAAGCATTTTAGGGAGAACTCTCATGAATCCAAAAAGTCTAATAATGAGCTTTTTATATCTTACTTAACTTTTCTGTACTTAAATATTTATGGATGATATTTTCATATGTTGTACTCTACATGGAGTAGAATCGGATATAAGTCCATTACACCACCACATCAAAGTTCATAAATTCTTGACTTTTTATTAACCATGTTTCATTCAACTTGCTGAGGATTTCGGCCCTCAAGGCGAAATGCAAGAGATGTCAGAGAGAAAGCTGCTGATTCCAAACGATTCAAAGGAGAGTTCAAATATTACTGTAATTTTCTGTACTTTGATGGTTAGAGATGAAATTCAGAAAGAATGCTCCAGATTCCAAGCAGATCAAAAGGAGCTCTTTATATCTTAGTTAACATTTCTATACTTAGATGTTTAGGGATGATTTTTCCCTATGATGTACACTTCATGGAATAGAAAATGATATAAGTCCATCTCACCTCCAAGTTCTAAATCATAATTCTACCACTGTTATTAACCCTTGTTTCATTCAAATTCCTGCGAACTTTGGCTTTTAAGGTGAATAGCCAGTGTTTTCAGTGAGAATGCTACTGATTCCAAACAGATTCCAAAGGAGCAGTTTATATCTTACTGTAACTTCTCTGTACCTTTGATGATTGGAGATGAAATCTCTCTATATTGTACAGTTCATGGAGTAGAATTGAATATAAGTCCATCGCACCCCCAGGTATTAAGACATGATTTATAGCACTTGTTGTTAGCCATTCTTTCATTCAAATTCCTGCATGGGTCGTCCTTGAGGGTGAACTTCCAGCAATTTCAGCCAGAAACCTCCTGAATTGAAACAGACTAAAAGGAGCTGTGCATATCTACTTAACTTTTCTCTACTTAGATGTATAGGGATGAATTTTCCCTATGTTGTACATTATATCAAATAGCATATCATTTAAGTTCATCTCAACTCCAGCTCTTAAGTCATGATGTCTCACACTTGTTATTAACCCTTCTTTCCTTCAAATTCCTGCTGATTTAGGCCTTTCAGGACAACTGGCAGTGTTTTTGGCCAAAAACCTCCATATTCCATCAGACTCCAAAGGGTTCAGTATCCATTTTTCTCTGACTTGTCTGTACTTTGATGATCATAGATGAAATCTCACTATGTTTTACACTTCATGGAGTAGAAAAGGATATAAGTCCACATCACCCACAGCTCTTAAGTCATAATTTCTTGCACTTGCTTTTAACCCTTTTTTCATTCAAATACCTGCTGATTTAGGCCTTTCAGGCCAACAGGCAGTGTTTTCAAGGAGAAACCTCCTGAATTCAATCAGACTCCAAAGGGTGCAGTGTATATCTTTTGGAACTTCCCTGTTCTTTGATGTTTATAGATGAAATATCTCTATGTTTTACACTTCATGGAGTAGAATAGCATATAAGTGCATATCACTAACAGCTATTAAGTCAAGAGTTCTGGCACTTGTTCTTAACCCTTGTTTCATTCAAATTTCTGCAGATTTCGGCTTTTAAGGCACAATGCCAGCGTTTTCAGCAAGAATGCTCCTGATTCCAAACAGATACCAAAGGAGCACTTTATAAATTTATGTAACTTCCCTGTACCTTTGATGATTAGAGATGAAATCTCTATAGCATATACACTTCATGGAGTAGAATTACATATAAGTCCTTCGCACCCCCAGGTCTTAAGACATGATTAATAGCACTTGTTATTATCTTCTTTTACATTGCTCCTGATTCCAAACAGATTCCATGAGAGCAGTTTATATCTTGCTGAAATTCTCTGTACCTTTGATGATAAGAGATGATATCTCATTATTTTACACTTCATGTAGTAGAATTGGATATATTTCAATTGTACTCCCAGGGCTTAAGACTTGATTTATAGTACTTGTCATTATCCCTTTTTTCATTGCAATTCCTGCAGATTTCGGTCTTCAGGCCAAACCTCCTGAAAATAGTCTGAATCCAAAGGGTGCAGTGTATATCTTTCTGTAACTTCTCTGTATTTTGATTTAGACATGCACTATCTAAGTATTACACTTCATGGAGTAGAATAGGATATAAGTCCATATCACTTCCAGCTTTTAAGTCATGATGTCTAGCACTTGTAATTACCACTGTTTCATTCAAACCCTGATGGGTCGGCCTTGAGATTGAAATTCCAGCATTTTCAGTCAGAATGCTCCTGAATTGAAACACACTACAAAACAACTGTTTATATCGTACTTAACTTTTCTCTACTTGGATGTTAGGTATGAAATTTCTCTAATTTGTACACTTCATCGAATGCAAAAGATATAAGTCCATCTCACCCACAGCTCTTAAGTGATGACTCCTCGCCCTTGTTATTAACCATTCTTTCATTCAAATTCCAGCTGATTTAGGACTTTCAAGTCAACAGGCAGTGTTTTCAGCAAGAAACCTCCTGAATTCAATTACAATAAAAGGGTGCAATACATATCTTTCTAGAACTTCCATCTACTTTGATGTTTATAGATGATATCTCTCTATGTTTTACACTTCATGGAGTAACAAAGAATATATGTCCATATCAGTTCCAGCTATTTAGTCAAGAGTTCTGGCACTTCTTATTAACCCTTGTTTCATTCAAATTCCTGCTGATTTAGGCCTTTTCTGCCAACAGGCAGTGTTTTCAGTGAGAAACCTCCTGAATACAGTCAGAACCCAAAGCGTACAGTATATATCTTTCTGTTACTTCTCTGTATTTTGATGATCATAGATGAAAACTCCCTATGATTTACACTTCATGGAGTAGAAAAAGATATATGTCCATATCACCCACAGCTCTTAAGTCATGATTTATCCCGCTTGTTATTAACCCTTTTTTCAATATAATTCCTACTGATTTATGTCCATATAACCTCCAGCTCTTAAGTCAAGAGTTCTGGCACTTGTTCTTAACACTGTTTCATTCAACACTGCAAAGGGTGCAGTATATATCTCTCTGGATCTTCCCTGTACTTTGAAGTTTATATATGAAATCTCTCTATGTTTCACACTTCATGGAGAGGAATAGCATATAAGTCCATATCACCTCCAGCTATTAAGTCAAGAGTTCTGGCCCTTGTTCTTAACCCTTGTTTCATTCAAATTTCTGGGTAATTCGGCTTTTAAGGCGTGCTGCCATCGTTTTCAGTGAGAATGCTCCTGATTCTAAAAAGATTCCATGATCAGTTTACATCTTACTGTAACTTCATTGATGATTAGAGATGAAATCTCTCTATATTTTACACTTCATAGAGTAGTATTGGAAATAAGTCCTACGTACCACCAGGTCTTAAGACATGATTTATGTCACTTGTTATTATCCCTTCATTGCAATTCCAGCGGATTTCAGTTTTTCAGGCCAACTGGCATTGTTTTCAGTGAGAAACTCTTAAATTCAGTCCCACTCCAATGTGTGCAGAGTATATCTCTCTGTAACTCTTTGTATTTTGATGTGTATAGATGAGTTATCTAAGTATTACAATTCATGGAGTAGAAAAGTATATAAGTCCATATTACCTCCAGCATTAAATCATGACTTCTAGAACTTGTTATTAACCATTGTTTCATTCAAATACCTGCATGTGTTGACTTTAGGGGGAGCATTCAGCATTTTCAGCCAGAATACCCCTGAATTGAAACAGACTACAAAGGAGCTGTTTATCTTACTTAACTTTTCTCTACTTAGATGTATAGGCATGAAATTTCCTTTTGTTGCACACATCATCGAATAGCATAGTATATAATGCAGATCACCTGCAGCTCTTAAGTCATTTTTTCTCACACTTGTTATTATTCATTTTTTCATTCAAATTCCTAAGATTTAGGCCTTTAAAGCCAACTGGCAGTGTTTTAAGTGAGAAACCTCCTGAATTCAATCAGAATTCAAAAGGTGCAGTACATATCTTTCTGTGACTTCCCTGTATTTTGGAGTTTATAGATGAAATCTCTCTATGTTTTACACTTCATGGAGAGGAATAACATATAAGTCCATATCAACTCCAGCTATAAAGTCAAGAGTTCTGGCACTTGTTATTAACCCTTGTTTCATTCAAATTCCTGTGGATTTCAGCTTTACGGTGAATTTCCAGCATTTTCAGTGAGAATGCTCCTGATTCCAAACAGATTCCAAAAGTGCTGTTTATATCTTACTATAACCTCTCTGTACATTTGATGATTAGAGATGAATTCTCTATATAATATACACTTCATAGAGTAGAAATGGATATAAGTGCATCGCACCCCCAGGTTAAGATATGATTTATAGCACTTGTTATTATTCCTTTTTTCATTACAATTCCAGTGGATTTCGGTCTTTAAGGCCAACAGGCATTGTTTTCAGTGAGAACCTCCTGAATTCAATTCAACTCCAAGGTTGAGTGTGTATCTTTCAGTAACTTCTCTGTTGTTGATATTTATAGATGTTACTCTCTAAATATTACACTTCATGGAGTAGAATCAGATACAAGTCCATATCACCTCCAGCTTTTAAGTCATGTTTTCTAGCAATTGTTATTAACCATTGTTTCATTCATAGTCCTGCATGAGTCTGACTTATGTAAACTTCCAGCATTTTCAGCCAGAATGCTCCTGAATTGAAACAGACTAAAAAGGAGCTGTTTATTTCTTACTTAACTTTTCTCTACTTAGAGGTATAGGGACGAAATTTCCCTATGGTGAACACTTCATTGAATAGCAGAAGATTTAAGTCCATCGAAGAGAAAAGGATATAATTCCATCTCACACCCAGCTCTTAAGTCATGATGTCTGGCACTTGTTATTCACCTTTTTTTTCTTTCAAATTCCTGCTCTTTTAGGTCTTTCAGAACAACAGGAAGTGTTTTCTGCATAAACCTCCCAATTCAATCAGATTCCAAAGGTTACAGTATATATCTTTCTATAACTTCCATGTACTTTGATTTTTATAGAGGAAATCTCTTTATTTTTTCATTTCATGGAGACCATATCACCTGCATTTATTAAGTCAAGAGTTCTGGCACTTGTTATTAACATTTGTTTCATTCAAATTCCTGCAGATTTCGGCTTTTTAGGCAAAATGCCAGCGTTATCAGCGAGAATACTCCAGATTCCAAAAAGATTACAAAAGAGCTTTTTATATCTTACTGTAACCTCTCTGTACATTTGATGATAAGAGATGAATTCCCTCTATAATGTACACTACATTGAGTAAAATTGGATAGCGTCCATCACACCCCCAGGTCTCAAGACATGATTTATAGCACTTGTTATTATCCCTTTTTCATTGCAATATCTCCGGATTTCTGTTTTTCAGGCCAACTGACATTGCTTTAAGTGAAAACCTCCTGAATTCAGTCTGAATTCAGTCTGACCAAAAGGGTGCAGTGTATACCTCTCTGTAACTTCTCTGTACTTTGATGTTTATATATAAACTCTGTGAGTATCACACTTCATGGAGTAGAATTGGATATAAGTCCATATCTTCTCTCGATTTTAGGCATGATTTCTAGCACTTGCTATTAACCATTGTTTCATTCAAATTCCTGCATGAGTCTGACTTAGGGTGAACTTCCAGCATTTTCAGCCAGAATGCTCCTGAATTGAAACAGATCACAAAGGAGCTGTTTATATCTTACTTAACTTTTCTCTACTTAGATGTAGAGGGATTAAATATCCCTATGTTGTACAATTCACTGAATAGCATAGGATATAAGTCCATCTCACCTCCAGCTCTTAAATCATGATTTCTCATCATTGTGATTAACCGTTTTTTTCATACAATTTGCTGTTGATTTAGGCCCTTTAGTCAAACAGGCAGTGTTTTCATTGAGAAACCTTCTGATTCATTCAGACTCCACAGGTGCAGAATATATCTTTCTGTGAATTCTCTGTACTTTGATATCATAGATGAAATCTCTCTATGTTTTACAATTCATGGAGTAGAAGAGGATATAAGTCCATATCACCAACATCTCTTAAGTCATGAATTCTCAACCTTGTTATTAACCATTTTTTCATTTAAATTCCTGCTGATATTGGCCTTTCAGGCCAACAGGCATTTTTTTTTCAGTGAGAAACATCCTGAATTCAATCAGACTCCAAGGAGTATAGTATATATCTTTCTGTGATTTCCCTGTACTTTGATTTTATAGATGAAATCTCTCTATGTTTTACGTTCTTGGGTTGGAATAGCATATAAGTCCATTTCACCTCCAGCTATTAAGTCAAGACTTCTGGCACTTGTTATTAACCCTTGTTTCATTCAAATTCCTGAGGAATTCGTCTTTTACATTGAATTGCCAGCATTTTCAGTGAGAATGCTCCTGATTCCAACAGATTCCAAAGGAGCAGTACATATCTTACTGTAACTCCTCTGTACTTTTGATGATTAGATATGAAATCTCTCTATATTGTACACTTTGTGGATTGAATTGCATTCTACCAGACATTCAAAGATGATATAATGTCTGAGTTACTAAACCTCTTCCAAAAAATAGAGAAAGAAGGATAACTAATGAACACATTCTATGAAACATACATCTCACTGATACCAAAATCAAAAAAGGACAGCTCCAAGAAAGAAAACTACAAACCAATTTCCTTAATGAACACAGATGCAAAAATTTTAAACAAAATTCTGGCAAACCGAATCCAACAATTCATAAAAAGAATTATTCACGATGACCAACTGGGATTTATATCAGCGGCAAAAGGATGATTCAACATCCAAAATCAATTAACAAAATACATCACATCAAGAAAGAGAAAAGCAAAAATCACATGATAATATCAATAGATGAAGAGAAAGCATTCAACAAAGTCCAGCATCCATTTATGATAAAAGCCCTTGAAAAATTAGGGATTAAAGGAAATATGACAAACCTATGGCAAACATTATCCTGAATGGGGAAAAACTAAAAGCATTCCTGTTGAGATCCAGAACCAGGCAAGGATGCCCTCTCTCCACATTACTCTTTAATGTTGTACTGGAAGTTCTAGCTAGGGTAATAAGGCAAGAGAAAGGCATAAAAAGGATAGATATAGGTGAAGAGGAACTGAAACTATCATTATATGCAGATGACATGATTCTCTACATTGATGACCCCAAACATCCACAGAATGATTGCTTGAAATAATAAACCAGTTCAGTAGGGTAGCTGGATCCAAGATCAACACACAGAAGTTGGAAGCTTTCCTATATACAAAAAGTCAAAAAGAAGAAGAAATTCGAAAAACCATCCCATTTATCATTGCACCAAAACAAATAAAATACCTGGGAATTAACCTAACAAAAAATGTGAAAGAACACTACAAAGAAAACTTTAGAACACTACTAAAGGAGATAGAAGAAGACATAAGGAAATCGAAAGACATTCCCTGCTCATGGATTGGAAGGATAAATATCATCAAAATGGCCATCTTACCAAAGGCAATCTACAGATTCAATGCAATCCCAATAAAATTCCCAATGACATTTTTAAAGAGATAGAACAAAAATTAATGAAATTCATATGGAATAATAAAAGGCCTCGAATATCAAAAACCCTCCTGACTAGAAAAAAAGAGAATGGAGGTATTACAATTCCAAACTTCAAACAATACTGCAAAGCCATAATAATTAAAACAGCTTGGTACTGGTACAAAAACAGACAATCAGACCAATGGAACAGAATTGAGTGCCCTGAAATAAAACCACACATACACAGTCAACTAATCTTTGACAATGGCGTGAAAAACTTATGCTGGAACAAAGATAGCCTATTCAATAAATTGTGCTGGGAAAATTGGACTAAGATATGCAAGAGAATGGACCAAGACAGCTCCCTTACACCATGTACAAATCAACTGAAAATGGAGAAAAGACTTAGAGGTCAGACCTGAAACCATATATACATAGAGGAAAACGTGGGTAAAACCCTTCAGGAACTACAATTGTGAAATCCCTTTCTGGAAGCATCTACAGATGGCAAAAAAAAATGAAAGAAAACATAATAAGATGGGAGTATATCAAACCAAATAGCTTCTGTACAGCAAAAGAAACAACAAAAAAAGCTAAAAGATGCCCAACCATTGGGAAAAAAATTTTGCCCTCTACAATAGTGATAAGGGATTAATAACGAAGATCCACAAAGAACTCACACAACTAAACAAAAGCAAAATAAAAAGCCCAATCAAAAATGGGGAGAACTAAAAAGACACTTCTCCAAAGAGGAACTACAAATGGCCAACAGACACATGAAAAATTGCTCATTATCACTAGCAATAAGGGAAATTCAAATCAAAACCACAATGAGATACCACCTTACACCAGTAAGAATGGCCCACATTCAAAGAACAGGCAACAAGTGCTGGCGAGGATGTGGAGAGGAATGAACACACTTGCACCGCTGGTGGGAATGTAAACTGGTCCAACCTCTATGGAAAGCTGTGTGTAGGACCCTCAAATTAATGAAAATGGATCTACCATTTATCCCAGCAATTACTCTCTTGGGAATCTACCCAAAAGAGACCTCAATGTGGGTACAAAGGGACACCTGTGCCCGGATGTTTACTGCAGCACTATTTATAATTGCAAGGACATGGAAGCAACCCAAGTGTCCTAAAACAGATGACTGGTTGAAAAAAATGTGGTGTTTATACACGATGGAATACTACTCATCAATTAAGAATGACAAATTATACGGCTTCTTGACAACATGGATAAACTTAGAAGGAATCATGCTAGCAGAAACAAGTCAAAAAGAGAAAGACTGAAGTCAAATGGTCTCACTAATATATGGGACATAATGAAGAAAAAAGAAGTAAAAGTAAATAAAAGTCATGAGGAAAAGACAAAACAGGCTGAGCACCAAACTGAAGCACACCACAATGGACAGAAGGGAAAAGGGGGAGGAAGGGAGAGGGGGGCAAATCCCTGGGATTGCAAAGATGTGAAAAAAAAAATATATATATATATAAATTTTAAAAATATAAGTACATATCACCCACAGCTCTACTTAAGTCATGATTTCTCACCCTTGTTATTAACCATTTTTTCATTCAAATTCCTGCTGATTTAGGCCTTTCAGGCCACAAGGCAGATTTTTCAGTGAGAAACCTCCTGAATTCAATCAGACTCCAAAAAGGGTGGTATATATCATTCTGTAACTTCCCTGTTCTTTGATGTTTTAGAGGAAATCTCTCTATGTTTTAAGTTCATGGAGTAGAAAAGGATATAATTCCATATCACCCACTGCTCTTAAGTCATGATTTCTCCCACTTGTTATTAAACCTTTTTCATCCAAATTCCTGCTGATTTAGGTCACTCAGGCCAACAGGCAATGTTTTCAACGAGAAACCTCATCAATTCAATCAGAATCCTAAGTGTGAGGTATGTATCTTTCTGGAACTTCTGTACTTTGATGATCATAGATGAAATCTCTCTATGTTTCACACTTTATGGAGAGATAAAGGATATAAGTCCATATCACCCACAACTCTTAAATCATGATTTCTTGTACTTGTGATTAAACTTGGTTTCACTCAAATTCCTACATGGGTCAGCCTTGAGGGTGAACTTTCAGCATTTCAGCCAAAATGCTCCTGAATTGAAACAGACTACAAAGAAACTGTTTATATCTTACTTAACTGTTCTCTACTTAGTTGTATAGGGATGAAATTTCCCTATGTTGATCACTTCCTTGAAAAGCATAGGATATAAGTCCATCTCTCCTCCAGCTCTTATGTCATGATTTCTCTCCCTTGTTATTAACCCTTTTTTCTTTCAAATTCCTGCTGATTTAGGCCTTTCAAGCCAACAGGCAGTGTTTTCAGTGAGACACCTGCTGAACTCTATCAGACTCCAAAGGGTGCAGCATATATCTTTAAGTAATTTCCCTGTACTTTGATGTTTATAGATGAAATCTCTCTATGTTTTATACTTCAACATATAAGTCCATATCACCTCCAGCTATCAAGTCAAGAGTTGTGGCACTTGTTATTATCCCTTATTTTTTTCAAATTCCTGCGATTTCAGCTTTTAAGGCAAATTACCAGCATTTTCAGTGAGAATGCTCCTATTACAAACAGATTCGAAAAGAGCTATTTATAACTTTCTGTAATCTCTGTACATTTGATGATTAGAGATGAATTGCCTCTATAATATACACTTCATGGAGTAGAATTGCATGTAGTCCATCGCTCCTCCATGTCTTAAGACATGAATTAGAGCACTTGTTATTATCCCCTTTTCTATTGCAATTCATGCGGATTTCGGTCTTTCAGGCCAACTGGCATTGATTTCAGCGAGAACCTCCTGAATTCAGTCCAACTCCAAAGGATGCAGTTTTATCTTTCTGTAACTTCCCTGTGCTTTGATGTTTATAGATGAACACTCTAAGTATTACACTTCATAGAGTAGAATAGGATATAAGTCCATATCTCCTCCAGCTTTTAAGTCATGATTTGTAGCACTAGTTATTAACCATTGTTTCCTTCAAATTCCTGCATGGGTCGGCCTTGAGGGTAAATTTTCAGCATTTTCAGCCAGAATGCTCCTGAATTGAAACAGACTAGAAAGGAGCTGTTTATATCTTACTTATCTTTTCTCTACTTAGATGTATAGTAATGAAATTTCCCTAGTTGTACACTTCATCAAATATTTTAGGATATAAGTCCATGTCACCTACAGCTCTTAAGTCATGAATTTCTCCCAATTGTTTTGAACCCTTTTTTCATTCAAATTCCTGCTTATTTAGGCCTTAAGGGAAAGAGGCAGTGTTTACAACGAAAAGCCTCCTGAATTCAATCAGACACTAAATGGTGCATTTTAAATCTATCTGTGACTTTTCTGTACTTTGATGATCATAGATAAATCTCTCTATGATTTACACCTCATGGAGTAGAAAAGGATACATGTACATATCCCCCACAGGTCTTAAGACATTTTTGGCACTTGTTATTAAGGGTTTTTTCATTCAGATTCCTGTGATTTAGGCCTTTCAGGCCAACTGAAGGTGTTTTCTGCGTGAAAACTGCTGAATTCATTCAGAATCCTAAGTGTGCAATATATATCTTTTTGTGACATCTCTGTATTTTGATAATCATAGATGAAATCTCTCTATTTTTTACACTTCATGGAGTAGAAAAGGATATAAGTCCATATCACCCACAGCTTTTACGTCATGTTTTCTCGCATTTGTTATTAACCTTTGTTCATACAAATTCCTGCATGGTTCGGCCTTGAGGGTAAACTTCCAGCATTTTCAGCCACAATGCTCCTGAATTGAAACAGACTACAAAGGAGCTGTTTATATCTTACTTAAATTTCTCTCATTAGATGTAGAGGAATGTAATTTCCCTATGTTGCATAGGATAGCATAGGATATAAGTCTATCTCACCTCCAACTCTTAAGTCATGATTTCTCCACTTGTGATGAACACTTTTTCATTCAAATTCCTGCTGATTCATGCCTTTAGGCAAACAGGCAGTGTTTTAGTGAGATACCTCCTGAATTCAATCAGAATCCAAAGGGTGCAGTATAAATCTTTCTGTGACTTCTCTGTACTATGATGTTTATATATGAAATCTCTCTATGTTTCACATTTCATGGAGCAGAAAAGGTTATAAGTCCATGTCACCCACAGCTCTTAAGTCATGATTCGCACCCTTGTTATTTACCATTTTTCATTCAAATTTCTGCTGATTTAGGCATTTCAGGCCAACAGGCAGTGTTTAGAATGAGAAACCTCCTGAATTAAATGAGACTCCAAAGTGTGTTATGTATATCTTTCTGTGACTTCCCTGTACTTTGATGTTTATAGATGAAATCTCTCAATGTTTACATTTCATGGAGTGGAATAGCATATAAGTCCATATCAACTCCAGCTATTAACTCTAGAGTTCTTGCACCTGTTATTAACCTTGTTTCATTCAAATTCCAGCGGATTTCTGCTTTTAAGGCTAATTGCCAGCGTTTTCAGTGAGAATGCTCCTGACCAAACAGATTCCAAAGAGGCAGTTTATATGTTAATGTAACTTCTCTGTACCTTGATGATTAGACATGAACTCTATATCGTACACTTCATGGAGTAGAATTGGATATGAGTCCATCGCGCCGCCAGGTCTTAAGACATGATTTATAGAACTTATTATTATCCCTTCTTTCATTGCAATTCCTGTGGATTTCGTTCTTTCAGGCCAACTATCATTATGTTCAGGGAGAACCTCCTGAATTCATCCAAATGCAAAGCATGCAGTGTAGTATATATTTCTGTAACTTCTCTGTACTTTGATGTTCATAGATGAACTCTCTAAGTATTACACATCATGGAGTAGAATAGGATATAAGTCCATATTACCTCCAGCTTTTGAGTCATGATTTCTAGCACTTGTTTTTGACCATTGTTTCATTCAAATTCCTGCTGATTTAGGCCTTTCAGCCCAACAGGCAGTGTGTTCAGCGAGAAACCTCCTGAAATCAATGAGATCCAAAGGATGGAGCATAAATCTTTCTGTGACATCTCTTTTCTTGATGATCATAGATGAAATATCTCTATCTTTTATACTTCATGGAGTAGAAAAACATATAAGTATGTATCACCCACAGGTCTTAAGTCATGATTTCTCCCACTTGTTATTAACCCTTTTTTTATTCAAATTCCTGCTGATTTAGGCCTTTCCAGCCATCTGTAGTTGTTTTCCACAAGAAACCTTTTGAATTCAATCAGACACCAAAAAGTGCATTATATATCTTCTTGTGACTTCTCTGTACTTTTAATATCATAGATGAAATCACTCCATGTTTTACACTTTATGGAATAGGAAAGTATGTAAGTCCATATCACACAAAACTCTTAATTCATGATTTCTTGTACTTGTTATTAACCTTTGTTTCATTCAAATTCCTGCATTGGTCGGTCTTTAGGGTAAATTTCCAGCATTTTCAGCCACAATGCTCCTGAATTGAAACAGAATACAAAGGAGCTGTTTATATCTTACTTAACTTTTCTCCACTTAGATGTATAGGGATGGAATTTTCCCATGTTGTACACTTCATTGATTAGCTTAGGATATAATTCCATCTTACCTACAGCTCTTAAGTCATGTTTCTGACACTGTTATTAAAATTTTTTCCATTCAAATTCCTTTAATTTAGACCTTTCAGGCCAGCTAGCTGTGTTTTCAGCATGAAACCTCCTGAATTCAACAAAACTCCAAAGGGTGCAGTATACATCTTTCTGTGACTAATCTGTATTTTGATTATCAGAGATGAAACTTTCTAGGTTTTACACTTCATGGAGTAGAAAACGATATATTTCCACATCACCTGCAGCTCTTATCTTGATTTTTAAACACTTGTTAAACTTTGTTTCATTCAAATTCCTGCAAGTGTAGTCTTGATGGTGAACTTCCAGCATTTTCAGCCAAAATGCTCCTGAATTTAAAGTGACTACAAAGGAACTTTTATATCTTTCTTAACTTTTGTCTAATTAAATGTATAGCAATGAAATTTCTCTATGTTGTACATTGCATCAAATAGCATAGGATATAAGTCCATCTCACATCTAACTGTTAAGTCATGATTTCTTGCACTTGTTATTAACACTTGTTTCATTAAAATTCCTGTGGATTTAGGTCTTTCAGGCCAACTGGCCAAGTTTGCACCGAGAACACTCCGGAATCCAATCAGAATCCAAAGGTTGTAGTTAATATCTTCTGTACAAAGTTCTCTGTACTTTGATGTTTAGAGATGAATTCTTTCTATATTGTACTCTTTATGGAGTAGAATAGGATATAAGTCCATCTCACCACCAGCTTCTAAGTCATAAATTCTAGTACTTATTATTAACCATTGTTTCAATCAAATTCTTGTGGATTTTGGCCCTTAAGTTGCACTGCCAGTGTTGTTAGTGAGAACGCTCCTGATTCCAAATAGATTCCAAAGGACCAGTTTATATTTTACTGTAACTTCTGTGTACTTGATGGTTAGAGATGAATTCTCACTATGTGTACAATTCATGGAGTATAATAAGATATAAGTCCATCTCACCTCCAGCTCTTAAGTCTTGATTTCTAGCACTTGTTATTAACCCTTGTTTCACTCAAATTCCAATGGATTTTGGCCCTTAAGGCAACGGCCAGAGTTGTCATTGAGAACACTGCTGATTCCAAATATATTTTAAAGGAGCAGTTTATATTACTATAACTACTCTGTACTTTGAAGTTTAGAGATGAAATCTCTCTATGTTGTACACTTCATGGAGTAGAATAGGATATAAGTCATCTCACCTCCAGCTATTAAGTCATGATTTCTAGCACTTGTATTAACCTTGTTTCATTCAAATTCCTACGGATTTTGGTGTTTCAGGCCAGGAGGCAGTGTTTCCTCTGAGAATGCTCCTGAATCAATCAGAATCCAAAGGGTGTAGTATATCTAATTGTAGCTACTCACTTTCGTGTTTAGATATGAAATCTCTCATATTGTACACCATAAGGAGTAGAATAGGATTAAGTCCACCTCACCCCCAGGCTTTAAGAGGTGATTTATAGCACTTGCTATTATCCCTTTTTCCATTCCAATTCCTGTGGATTTCGTCCTTTAAGGTGAATTGCCAGCGTTTTAGTGAGAACTCTCCTGAATTCAAGAAGATCAAAATGAGTTGTATATATCTTACTGAACTTTTCTGTAATTAGATATTTAGGGATGAAATTTCCCTCTGTTGTACACTTCATGGAATAGAATAGGATATACGTCCATCTCACCTCCAGCTCTTAAATCATGATTTCTACCACTTGGTATTAACCCTTGTTTCATTCATATTCCTGCAGATTTCGACCCTTAAGGCAAACTGCTGGAGTTGTCAGTGAGAATGCTCCTGATTCCAAACAGATTCCAAAGGAGCCATATATATTTTACTGTGACTTCTCTGTATTTTTGTTTACAGATGAAATCTATCTGTGTTGTGCACTTCATGGAGTACAATAGGGAAAGTCCATCTCACCTCCAGCTTAAGTCATGATCTTAGCACTTGTTTTTAACCCTTGTTTCATTCAGTCCACCTGGCTGTGTTTTCACAGAGAATGCTCCTGAATCCAATCAGTATCCAAAGATTGCAGTTTATATCGTAGTGTAACTTCTCTGTACTTTGATATTTAGAGATGAAATCTCTCTATATTTTATACTTCAAAGAGTAGAATCGGATATAAGTCCATCTCATTCCCAGGTCTTAAGACATGATTTATAGCACTTGTTATTAACCCTTTTTTTCATGGCCTTTAAGGTGAATTGCGAGCATTTTAGGTAGAACTCTCATGAATCCAAAAAGCCTCACAATGTGTTTATACCTTACTTAACTTTTCTGTACTTAAATATTTATGGATGAATTTTACCTATATTTTACACTTCATGGAGTAGAATAGGATATAAGTCCATTACACCACCAGCTTCTAAGTCATAAATTCTAGCACTTTGTTATTAACCCTTGTGTCATTCAACTTCCTGTTGATTTCGACCATTAAGGCAAACTGCCAGAATGTCATTAAAAAAGCTCCTGATTCCAAACAGATTCAAAGGAGCAGTATATATCTTCCTGTAACTTTGAAAGAGGGTATAAAGAAGTGGGCGACCAAAGAAAACTTACAGGCCTGCTTCTCTCTCCAAAGCAGGCTACTAGCAGTTTCTTTGCAATTACCTTTAACTTTAACTTTACCTGGATACACCTATCTGCCTGCTTCTCTCTACAAAGCAGGCTACATACTATTCATTAGCATTTTCACTGATCACCTTTATCATTGATATGCAAACATTAGCTACTAGCTGCTCTCTTTCCCTCTTTCAGACCTAAAAAGAAAAACTTTAAAACACAGTTTAAACTTTACATTCATGGGTTCTTTGCACCATCCCCAGCCTTTCCAGCAGAAATACCAAGCCAAGCAAGACTATCAGTGCAGACTAATTTATTTCTAATAAAGTGACTTTCTAATTACTACAAAAGAAAACATATAAGAGTCAGATTACTTTAACATTGTCTAAAACCTTTCTCAGCATTGTCCAAAGTTCTTTCCCAGATTGCCCAGAAATCCTCAGTCTCTCAGTCCTGATCATCTCACCAATGTGCAGTCAGAGTTTACCTCCAAACTCTTGAAGACATGTTCCTTTGGCTCCTCCCTGGCTTGCTCCTCCTTGTCTTCCATGCTGTTTTCTCCTTGTCTCCTTCAGGTAGCAGGAACTTCATGGTACCGGACCCAACCAAGTTCACTATCTTTTCAGGCCTGTCTTTTGCACGGCCTCTCGCAGACACGAGTTAAACTCAGCAAAACAAACTCCAATACGGAGTTCTAATCTGCAAAATTCTTAACTGCATCTAGCACACATGCTGCCAGTCTGGGTCAGCCAAGGGTTGCAGGCCCCCGTGGCCACATGGCCAAGATCACATGGTTCACATCTTTACAAGATGGCCGATTCCCATCTTTCTTCCACTGAACCTTTCTCTCTATCCAATCTCCGTATTGGAATCCTCCTCTTTGTTTACATACCCTGTATATATCCTGGTGTCCCACCTTCCAGGAAATGTTTCACCTTGACCATTTCACTTCTTTCTCCCCTTGCATCTCCCTCAAGGAAAATTCCAACTAAAGTCATTCTCATATTTTTAGCATCTGTCCTTGAAATCTGCAATCTTAAAAAAGGAGACAATGGGGGGGGGAGAGTAGCACACCCAATAAACTTCTCTGTATGCTGATGTTTAGAGATGAAATCTCTCCATTTTTTACACTTCATAGAATAGAATAGGATATACATCCATCTCACCTCCAGCTCTTAAGTCATGAATTCTACCACTTATTATTAACCCTTGTTTCATTCAAATTCCTGTGGATTTCTGACTGTAAGAAAAATTGCTCGGGAATTCAACAAGAATGCTCCTGATTCCAAACAGACTCAAAAGGAGCTGTTAAGACATGATTATAGCACTTGTTATTAACCCTTTTTTTCATTCCAATTCCTGAAGATTTCGGCCTTTAAGGTAAATAGCAAGCGTTTTTGGGAGAACTCTCATGAATCCAAAAAGTCTCACAATGAGCTGTTTATATCTTACTTAACTTTTCTGTACTTATTTACAGATGATATTTTCAATGTTTTACTCTACATGGAGTAGAATCGGATATAAGTCCATTACACCATGGCATCAAAGTTCATAAATTCTCAACTTTTTATTAACCCTTGTTTCATTCAACTTGCTGAGGATTTCAGCCCTTGAGGCGAAATGCAAGAGATATCAGAGAGAAGGCTCCTGATTCCAAACGATTCCAAAGGAGAATTTCATATCTTTTGTAACTTTCTGTACTTTGTGTTTAGAGATGAAATTCAGCAAGAATGCTCCTGATTCAAAACAGACCAAAAGGAGCTGTTTTTATCTTACTTAACTTTTCTGTACTTACATGTTTAGGGATGAAATTTCCCCATGATGTACACTTCAGGAATAGAATAAGATATAAGTCAATCTCACCTCCAGCTTCTAAATCATAATTCTACCACTTGTTATTAACCCTTAATTCATTCAAATTCCTGCAGATTTAGGCCTTTCAGGCCAACTGACAGTGTTTTCAGCCAGAAACCTCCATATTCAAAAAGACTTCAAAGGATGCAGTATATATTTTTCTGTGACTTCTTTGTACTTTGATGATCATAGATGAAATATCTCTATGTTTTAAACTTCATGGAGTAGAAAAGGATATAAATCCACATCACCCACAGCTCTTAAATCATGATTTCTTGCACATGTTTTTAAACCTTTTTTTATTCAAATTCCTGTTGATTAAGGCCTTTCAGGCCAACAGGCAGTGTTTTCAGTGAGAAACCTCCTGAATTCAATCAGACTCCAAAGGGTGCAGTATATATCTTTTGGAACTTCCATGTACTTTGATGTTTATGGATGAACTCTCTATGTTTTACACTTCATGTAGTGGAATAATATATAAATCCATATCACCAACAGCGATTAAGTCAAGAGTTCTGGCACTTGTTCTTAACCCTTGTTTCTTTCAAATTCCTGTGGATTTTGGCTAATAAGGCACATTGCTGGCATTTTCAGCAAGAATTCCAAACAGATTCCAAAGGATCAGTTTATATCTTACTGTAACTTCTTTGTACCTTTGATGATTAGAGATGAATTCTCTATAGCATATACACTTCATGAGGAAGATTTGTGTATAAGTCCATTGCACCCCCAGTCTTAAGACATGATTTATAGCACTTGTTATTTTCCCTTTTTACATTGCAATTCCTTCAGATTTCGGTCTTTTAGGCAAACTGGCATTGTTTCAGTGAGAACCTCCTGAATTCAGACCGACTAAATGGTGCAGTGTATATCTTCCTGTAACTTCTCTGTACTTTGATGTTTATAGATGAACTTTCTAAATATTACACTTAATGGCATAAAATAGTATATAAGTCCATATCACCTCCAGATTTTAAGTCATCATTTCTAGCACTTATTATTAACCCTTTTTCATTCAAATACCTGATGATTTAGGCCTTTAGGTCAACTGGCAGTGTTTTCATGGAGAAACCTCCTGAATTCATCAGATTCAAAGGGTGCAGTATATATCCTTCTGTGACTTCTCTGTACTTTGAACATCACAGATGAAATCTCTCTGTTTTACATTTCATGGAGTCGAAAATCATATAGTTCATATCACCCACAGCTCTTAAGCCTTGGTTTCTTGCACTTGTTATTAACCACTTTTTCATTCAAGTTCCTGATGATTTAGACCTATCAGGCCAACAGGCAGTGTTTTCATCGAAAACCTCCTGTATTCAATCAGACTCCAAAGGGTACAGTATATACCTTTCTGTAACTTCCCTGTACTTTGATGTTTATAGATGAAATTTCCCTATATTGTACACTTCATGGAGTGGAATAGCATATAAGTCCATATCACCTCTAGCTATCAAGTCAAGAGTTGTGGTACTTGTACTTAAGCCTTGTTTCAAACAAATATCTGTGGATTTTGGCTTTTAAGGCAAATTCCCAGCCTTTTCAGCAAGAATGTTCCTGACTCCAAACATATTCCAAATGAGCAGTTTATATCTTACTGTAATTCTCTGTACCTTTGATGATTAGAGATGAAATCTCTCTATATAGTACACTCATGTAGTAGAATTGGATATATTTCCATCACACCCCCATGGCTTAAGACATGATTTATATCACTTGTTATTACCCTTTTTTCATTGCAATTCCTGTGGATTTTGCTCTTTCAGGCCAAATGTCATTGTTTTCTGTGAGAACCTCCTGAATTTAGTCTGACTCCAAAGTGCGGTGTGTATCTTTCTGTAACTTCTCTGTACTTTGATGTTTATACATGAATTATCTAAGTATTACACTTCATGTAGTAGAAAATATATAAGTCCATATCACCTCCAGCTTTAATTCATGATTTCTAGCACCTGTTACTAACCATTGTTTCATTCAAACCCTGATGGGTCGGCCTTGAGGTTGAAATTCCAGCATTTTCAGCCAGAATGCTCCTGAATTGAAAAACACTACAAAAGGACTATTTATATCTTACTTAACTTTTCTCTACTTCGATGTATAGGAATGAAATTTCCCTATGTTGTACACTTCATTGTATAGCAAAAGATAAAAGTCCATCTCACCCACAGCTTAAGTTATGATTTCTTGCACTTGTTATTAACCATTCTTTCATTCAAATTCCTGCTGTGCCATGGACCGGTCGGGCAAGAGCGCAGGCTGCGGGAAACCAGGGCTCAGCTGAGGCAGGATAGACACAGGGCCGGTGATTGGTGAACAGATACACACACTCAGTGAGCACTGAATCTGTTGCTTTATTTGAGATTCAGTCAGCATATATAGTGTTTAAAATAATTACTTCAACATTCCATGAGTACATGAAGTCAATATCTCAACGGAAAGACAGAAATCAATATCTCCACGGAAAACTGATTATCATTAGATATCACAAAACATTCTCAAGCAATCATCTTTTAGAAATCATGGCAGCTAAACTGATTAATGGTCACCATGATTGTCTCCTGTCTGCAAAGTTATCTAGTTCATTGGGTTTTACTGCCTAAGGAGCATTGCTAACACTTTTGTGATTCATTTACCAAAAGTTCTTCCACATTTGATGTGAATTGTTTCCCAATGAAAATGAAAACACCTGAGAGCAGGGCACCCATATTGTTTTAATAACCATGCAGCACATGACTTCAGCAACTCCAACACCTGGGGTCTGAGGATCTACAATTCAAGGGTCCCCTGCTATGCAGGTCAGCTCCCAATATGTCCTCCCTGTGGGGGAAGAGAGCTAGCCTGTGAAAGCTCCATTTCACAGGACCCCCATTTGCAGGTCAGCTCCACACTGCTGATTTAGGCCTTTCGGGCTAACAGGCAGTGTTTTCACTGAGAAAACTCCTGAATTCATTCAGACTCCAAAGGGTACAGTAAATATCTTTCTGTAACTTCCGTGTACTTTGATGTTTATAGATGGAATCGCTCTATGTTTTACACTTCATGCAGTTGAATTGCGTATAAGTCCATATCACCTCCAGCTATTAAGTCAAGAGTTCTGGCACTTGTTATTAACCCTGGTTTCATTCAAATTCCTGCTGATTTAGGCCTTTCAGTACAACAGCAGTTGATTTCTCACACTTGTTATTAACACATTTTTGATTCCAATTCCTGCTGATTTAGAACTTTCAGGCAACCAGGCAGTGTTTTCTGCGAGAAATCACCTGATTTCAATCAGACACCAAAGGGTACAGTATATATCTTTCTGTAACTTCTCTGTACTTTGATGTTTATAGAGGAAATCTTCTATGTTTTACACTTCATTGAGAGGAAAGCATATAAGTCCATATCACCTCCAGCTATTAATTCAAGAGTTATGGCACTTGTTATTACCCTTTGTTTATTCAAATTCCTTATTTCAGCTTCTAAGGTGAATTACCAGAGTTTTCAACAATATGTCCTGATTCCAGATTCCAAAGGAGCAGATTATTAATTACGGTAATTTCTCTGAACATTTGATGATTTGAGATGAAATCTATCTATATTGTACACTTCATGGAGTAGAATTGGATATAAGTCCATCGCACCCCCAGGTCTTAAGACATGATTTATAGCACTTGTTATTATCCCTTTTTTTCATTGCAATTCCTGAAGATTTTGGGCTTTCAGGCCAACTGGCATTGCTTTCAGCGAGAAACTCCTGAATTCTGCCGTACTCCGAAGGATGCAGTCTATATCTTTCTGGAATTTCCCTGTATTTTGATGTTTATAGATGAAATCTATGTTTTACACTTCATGGAGTAGAAAAGCATATGTTCTACATCATGCATAGCTCTTAAGTCATGATTTCTCAACTCCTTATTAATCCTTTATCATTCAAATTCCTGCTGACTTAGTCCTTTCAGGCCAACTGGCTTGTTTTTATTGAGAAACCTCCAGAATTCAATCAGAATCCAAAGGGTGCAGTATATATCTTTCTGTGACTTATCTGTACTTTGATGATCATAGATGAAATCTCTCTAAGTCTTATACATCATGGAGTAGAAAAGGATATAAGTGCATGTCACCCACTGCTCTTAAATCATGATTTCTGTCACTTGTTATTAACCCTTTTTAAATTCAAATTCCTGCTGATTTAGGTCTTTCATCACAATAGGCCATGTTTTCAGAGAGAAACCTCCTGAATTCAATCAAACTCCAAAGAGTTTAGTATATATCTTTCTCGAACTTCCCTGTACTTTGAAGTCTATTGATGAAATCTCTCTATGTTTTACATTTCATGCAGTAGAAAAGGTATATGTACATATTACCCATAGCTCTTAAGTCATGTTTTCTCACCCTTGTTATTAACCCTTTTTTCATTCAAATTCCTGCTGATTTAGGCCTTTCAGGCCAACAGGGTGTGTTTTCAGTGAGAAACCTCCTGAATTCAATCAGACCCCAAAGAGTGTAGTATATATCTTTCTGTAACTTCCCTGTTCTTTGATGTTTATAGATAAAATCTCTCATTGTATTACCTTCATGGAGTGGAATAGGATATAATTCCATATCATCTCCAGCTATGCAGAAAAGAGTTATGGCATTTGTTATTGACCCTTGTTTTATTCAAATTCCTGTGGATTTCGGAATTTAAGGAGAATTGTCAGTGTTTTCAGTGAGAATGCTACTGATTCCAAACAGATTCTAGCAACAGTATATATCTTACTGTAACTTCTCTGTACTAGCGATGATTAGACATGAAATCTCTCTATATTGTACAGTTTGTGGAGTAGAATTGGATATAAGACCATTGCACCCCAGGTCTTAGGACATGATTTATAGCACTTGTTATTATGCACTTTTTCATTGCAATTCCTGCGGATTTTGGTCTATCAGGCCAACTGGAATAGCTTTCAGCGAGAACCTCCTGAATTCAGTCCCACTCCAAAGGGTGAGTTTATATATTTTTGCAACTTCTCTGTAGTTTGATGTTTATAGATGAACTCGCTAAGTATTAGACTTCATGGAGTCGAATAAAATATAAGTCCATATCTCCTCCAGCTTTTATTTCATGATTTCAAGCACTTGTTATTAACAATTGTTTCATTCAAATTCTGTATGTTTTGGCCTTAGGGTGAACTTCCAGCATTTTCAGCCTGATGCTCCTGAACTGACACAGACTACAAATGAGCATTTTATATTTTACTTAACTTTTCTCTACTTTGATGTATGGGAATGAAATTTCCCTATGTTGTACACTCATCGTAAGGCATAGGATATAATCCATCTCACCTCCAGCTCTTAAGTCATGATTTCTCCCAATTCTTATGAATGCTTTTTCATTCAAATTCCTGCTGATTTAGGCCTTTCATGCCAAAAGGTAGTGTTTTCAGCAAGAAACCTGCTGAATTCAATCAGAGTCCAATGGGTACAGTATATATCTTTCTGTAATTAATCTGTACTTTGATGTTTATTGATGAAATCTCTCTGCTTTACACTTCATGGAGTGGAATAGCATATAAGTCCATATCACCTCCGGCTATTAAGTCATGATTTCTAGCACTTGCTATTAACCATTGTTTCATTCAAATTCCTGCTGATTTAGTCCTTTTAGGCCAACTGGCAATGTTTTCAGTGAAAAAACTCCTGAATTCAATCAGACTCCAAATGGTGCAATATAAATCTTTTTGTAACTTCTCTGTACTTTGATGATCTTAGATGAAGTCACTCTATGTTTTACACTTCATGGAGTAGAAAAGGATATACATCCATATCACCCACAGCTCTTAAGATTTCTCACATGTTATTAAAATTTGTTCAATTCAAATTCCTTAATGGGTCGGCCTTCACCGTTTCCTCCATCATTTTCAGACACAATGTTCCTGAATGAAAGAGACTACAAAGTAATTGTTTATATCTTAGTTAACTTTTCTCTACTTAGATGTATATGGATGAAATTACCCAGTGTTGTACACTTCATCGAATAGCATAGGATATAATTTCTTCTACCCTCCAGCTCTGAAGTCATTCAATTTCCTGCTAGTTTAGTTCTTCCAGGCCATCAGGCAGTGATTTCAGCAAGAAACCTCCAGAATTCAGACTCCATAGGGTGCAGTATATATCTTTCTGTGGCTTCTCTGTAATTTGATGGGCATAGATGAAATCTGTCTATGTTTTACACTTCATGGAGTAGAAAGGATATAAGTCAATATCAGCCACAGCTCTTAAGTCATGATTTCACACCCTTGTTATTAAACATTTTTTCTTTCAAATTCCTGCTGATTTAGGCCTTTCAGGACAACAGCATTGTTTTAGTGAGAAACCTACGATTTTACTCAGACTCCAAAGGGTACAGTATATATCTTTCTGTGACTTCCCTGTACTTTGATGTTTATAGATGAAATCTCTCTGTTTTATACTTCATGGAGTAGAATAGCATATAAGTACATATCATCTCCAGCTATTAAGTCAAAAGTTCTTGCACATGTTATTAACATTTTTTTTCATTCAAATTCCTGTCGATTTCAGCTTAAGGCAATTTGCAAGCCTTTTCAGCGAGAAGGCTCGTGATTCCAAATATATTACATAGGAACAGTTTATATATTACTGTATTTCTCTATACCTTTGATGATTAAAGAGGAAATCTCTCTTTATTGTATACTTCAAAGAGTAGAATTGGATACAAGTCCATCGCACCTCCAGGACGTAAGACATGATTTATAGCACTTGTTATGCCTTTTTTCATTGCAATTCCTGCGAATTTTGGTCTTTCAGGCCAACTGGCATTTCTTTCAGTGAGAACCGCCTAAATTCTTTATGACTCCAAAGTTGGTAGTGTGTATCTTTCTGTGACTCTCTGCAATTTGATGATCATTAATGAAATCTCTCTATATTGTACACTTCATGGACTAGAATTGGATATGTCCAATGCAACCCCAGATCTTAAGACATGATTTATAGCACTTTTATTATCCATTTTTTCATTGTAATTCCTGAGGATTTAGGTTGTTCAGGCCAAATGGCATTGTTTTCAGTGAAAAACTCCTGAGTTTAGTCCAACTCCAAAGGGTGCAGAGTATATCTTTCTGTAACTTCTCTGTACTTTGATGTTTATAGATGAACTCTCTATATATTACACTTCATGGAGTCGAATAGGATATAGTCCATATCACCTCCAGCTTTTAAGTCATGATTTCAAGCACTTATTATTAACCACTGTTTCTTTCAAATTCTTGCATGGGTAGCCTTGAGGGTGAATTCCAGCATTTTCAGTGAGAATGCTCCTGAAGTGAAACAGACAACAAAAGAGCTCTTTATATCTTACTTAACTTTTCTCTACTTAGATGTATTGGATGTAATTTCCTGATGTTGTACACTTCATCAAATAGCATATGATAAAAGTACTCTCACCTACAGCTCTTAAGTCATGAATTCTCGCACTTGTTATTAACCATTTTTTCAGTCAAATTCCTGTTGATTTAGGCCTTTCAGGAAAAATGGCAGTGTTTACAGTGAAAATCTGCCTTAAAACAATCAGACTCCAAAGGGTGCATTATAAATCTTTCTGTGACTTCTCTGTACTTTGATGACCATAGATGAAATCACTCTATGTTTTACACTTCATGTAGTAGAAAATGACATATGTCCATATCACCCACAGCTCTTAAGTCATGATCTCTTGCACTTGTTATTAACCTTATTTTTTTTTTCAAATTCCTGGTGATTTAGGCCTTTCAGACAAACTGTTGGTGTTTTCACAGAGAAACCTCTTGAATTCAATCAGACTCCAAAGGTTGCAGTATATATATTTTTAAGACTTCTTGTACTTTGATGATCATAGATGTAATCTCTCTATGTTTTACACTTCATGGAGTAGAAAGGGATATAAGTCCATATAACCCACTGCTCTTAAGTCATAATTTCTCGCACTTGTTATTAACCATTGTTTCATTCAATATCCTGCATGGGTTGGCCTTGAGGGTGAATTTCCAGCATTTTCAGCCACATAGCTCCTGAATTGAAACAGACTACAAAGGAGCTGTTACTATCTTACTTAACTTTTCTCTTCTTAGATGTATATGGATGAACTTTCTCTATTTTTTACACTTCTTTGAACAGCATAGGATATAAGTCCATCTCACCTCCAGCTCTTAAGTCATGATTTCTCCCATTTGTTATTAACCCTTTTTTCATTCAAATTCCTGCTGATTTAGGCCTTTCATGCTAACAGGCAGTGTTTTCAGCGAGAAACCTCCTGAATTCAATCAGACTCCAAAGAATGCAGTATATATCTTTCTGTAATTTCCCTATACTTTGAGGTTTATAGTTGAAATCTCTCTCTGTTTTACACTTCATTTAGTGGAATTGCATATAAGTCCCTACACCGCTAGCTATCAAGTTCAGACTTGTGGCACTTGTTATTATCACTTGTTTCTTTAAAATTCCTGTGGATATTGGCTTTTAAGGCAAATTGCCAATGTTTCAGCGAGAATGCTCCTGATTCCAGAGATTCCAAAGGAGCAGTTTATATCTTACTGTAACTTCTGTAACTTTGATGATTAGATGTGATAATCTCTCTATATTTTACACTTTATGGAGTAGAATTGGATTTAAGTCCAAGGCACCTGAGGTCTTAACACATTATTTATACCACTTGTTATTATATCTTTTTTCATTGTCATTCCTGAGGATTTCGGTTTTTCAGTCCAATGGCATTGTTTTCAGCTGAACCTCCTGAATTCAGTCCAACTCCAAAGGATGCAGTGTATATTTTCTGTAACGTCTCTGTACTTGATATTTATAGATGAACTCTCCCAGTATTACACTTCATGGAATATATAGGATATAAAATTCATATCACCTCCAGCTTTTAAGTCATGTTTTCTAGAACTTGATATTAACCATTGTTTCATTCAACTTCCTGCATTGTTGGCCTTGATGGTGAACTTCTAGCATTTTCAGCCAGATTTTCCCTTATTTGAAACAGACTATAAAGGAGCTGTTTATATCTTACTTAACTTTTATACTTAGATGTATAGGGATGAAATTTCCCTATGGGGTACACTTAATCGAATTGCATAGGATATAAATCCATCTCACCCACAGCTCTTAAGTCATGATTTCTCGTACTTGTTATGAACCTTTTTTTTCATTCAAATTCATGCATGGATAGGCCGTAAAATTGAACTTCCAGCATTTTCAGCCACATGCTCATGAATTGAAACAGAATACAAAGGAACTGTTCATATCTTACTTAACTTTTCTCTACTTAGATGTATTGCAATGAAATGTCCATATGTTGTACACTTCATCGAATAGCATAGGATAAAATTTCATCTCACATCCAGCTCTTAAGTCATGAATTCCCACACTTGTTTTTAAACATTTTTTCAGTCAAATTCATAGATGAAATCACACTATGTTTTACACTTCATGGAGTAGAAAAGGATATAAGTCAATAACATCCACAGATCTTAGTCATGATTTCTCACACTTGTTGTTACCATTTGTTTCATTCAAATCCATGCATGGATCATCCTTGAGGGTGAACTTCCAGCATTTTCACCCACAATGCACCTGAACTGAAACAGACTACAAAGGAGCTCTTTATATCTTACTTAACTTTTCTCTACTAGATGTATAGGGAAGAAATATCCCTATGTTGTACATTTCATCAATTAGCATAGGCTATTGTCCATCTGACCTCCACTTCTTATTCATGATATCTCCCACTTGGTATTAACCCTTCTTTCATTCAAATTACTGCTGATTTGGGCCTTTCAGGTCAACAGGCAGTTTTTTCAGTGAGACACCTCCTGAATTCAATCAGACTCCAAAGGGTGCTGTATAAATCTTTCTGAGACATCTCTGTACTTTTATGATCATAGATAAAATCTCTCTAAATTTTACACTTCATGAAGTGGAATAGCACATAGGTCCATATCATCTCCAGCTATCAGTAATGAGTTGTGGCACTTGTTATTAACACTTATTTCCTTAAAATTCCCGAGGATTTTGGCTTTTAAGGTGAATTGCCAGAGTTTAAGCAAGAATGCTCTTGATTCCAAAGGAATAGTTTACATCTTACTATAACTTCTCTGTACCTTTGATGATTTGAGATGAAATCTCTCTATATTAGTATTGTACACTTCATGGAGTAGAATTGGATATTAGTCCATCGCACCACCAGGTCTTAACACATGATTTATAGCACTTGGTATTATCACTTTTTTCATTGTAATTCCTCCAGATTTCGGTCTTTCAGGTAAACTGGTATATTTTTCCGCGAGAACCTCCTGATTTCAGTCCGACACCAAAGAATGCAGTGTATATCTTTCTGTAACTTCTCTGTACTTTGATGTTTATAGATGAACTCTCTAATTATTATACTTTGGGGGTAAAATAGTTTAAAGTCCAAACCACCTCTAGCTTAAGTCATGATTTCTAGCACTTGTTATTAACCATTGTTTAATTAAAATTCCTGCATGTGTCAGTCTTTAGGGTGAACTTCAAGCATTTTCCGCCAGAATGCTCCTGAATTGAAATAAAAAAGGAGCTGTTTTTATCTTACATAACTTTTCTCTACTTAGATGTTTAGGGATGCAATTTCCCTATATGTACACTTCATTGAATACCATAGGATATATATCCATCTCACCTACAACTCTTAAGTCATTATTTCAGACTTGTACTAACCCTTGTTTCATTCAAATTCCTGCATGTGGAGGCCTAGGGTGAACTTCCAGCATTTTCGCCAAAATGCTCCTGAATCCAAACAGATTACAAAGGAGCTTTTTATATCTTACTTAACTTTTCTGTACTGAGATGTTTACAGATGAAATTTCCCTGTGTCCTACACTTCATGGATAGAATAGGATATAAGTCCATACACCTTCATCTTCTAAGTCATACTCTAGCACTTGTTATTAACCTTTGTTTTTTTTGAATTCCTCCATCTTTTGATTCTTATGGCGAACTGCCAGAGTTGTCAGCTTTAATGCTCCTGATTCCAAACAGATTCCATTGGAGCAGTTTATATCTTAGTGTAACTTCTCTGTATTTTGATGTTTTGTGATCAAATCTCTCCATGCTGTACACTTCATGGAGTACATTAGGATATCCATCACACCTCCAGCTTAAGTCATGATTTAATACTTGTTATTAACCATTGTTTCATTCAAATTCCTAGGATTTTGCATTTTTATGTGAATTGTGAGTGTTTTCAGCAAGAATGTTCCTGAATCCAAACAGACTCAAAAGGAGCTGTTTATAACTTACTTAACTTTTCTGTACTTAGATGTTTAGGGAAGAAATTTTTCTATGTGGCACACTTCATGGAATAGAATTAGGATATAAATCCATCTCACTTCTTGCTTCTAAGTCATACATTCTAACTCTTGTTATTAACCTTTGTTTCATACAAAATCCTGCGGATATTGAATTTTAAGGCGAATTGCCAGTGTTTTCAACAAGAAGGCTCCTCAATCCAAGCAGACTCAAATGGTGCAGTTATTATCTTACTTAACTTTTCTGTACTTAGATGTTTACGATGAAATTTCCCTATGTTTTACACTTCATGAATTAGAATACGATATAAGTCCATCTCACCAATACCTTCTAAGTCATATATTCTAGCGCTTGATATTAACCTCGTTCATTAAATTCCTGTGGATTTCAGCCCATAAGTTCATCTCACCTCCACTTCTATGTCATAGATTCTAGCACTTATTCTTAAACCCTTTTTCATACAATACAAATTCCTCCAGATTTCGGCCCTTAAGGAGAACTGCCAGAGTTTTCAGCAAGAATGCTCCTGATTTCAAGCAGATTCCAAAGGAGCAGTTTATATCTTACTGTAACTTCTTTGTATTTGATATTTAGAGATGAAATCTCTCTATGTTGTACATTTCATGCAATAGAATAGGGATAATTCCATCTCACCACCAGCTTCTAAGTCATAAATTCTAGCACTAGTTATTAACCATTGTTTCATTCAAATTCCTGCAGATTTTGGCCCTTAAGGTGAACTGCCATAGTTGTCAGGGAGAACTCTCCTGATTCTAAACAGATTCCAAAGGAGCAAAATATATCTTACTGTAACTTTTCTGTACTTTTATGTTTAGAGATGAATTTTCTCAATGTTCTACATTTCATAGAGGAGAATAGTGTATAAGTCCATGTAACCTCCAGTCTTAAGTCTAGATTTTAGGCACTTATTATTAACCCTTGTTTCATTCATTTCCTGCGGATTTGGACTTTTAAGACAAAATGACAGTGTTTTCAGTGAGAATGTTCCTTAATCCAAACAGACTCAAAAGCAACTGTTTATATCTTTCTTAACCTTTCTGTACTTCGATGTTTAGGAATGAAATTTCCCTATATTGTATATTTCATAGAATAGAATAGTATATAATTACATCTCACCTCCAGCTCTTAAGTCACGATTTCTAGCACTTGTTATTAACCCTTTTTCATACAAATTTCTGGGGATTAGGACTTTCTGGCTAACTGGTACTTTTTGAGCTGAATGCTTGTTAAACAAATAAGCATCCACAGGTTGCAGGAACGTATTGTAACATCTCTGTGCTTTGATAGTTAGCGATGAAATCTCTCTATATTGTACTCTTCCTGGAATAGAATAGGATAAAGTTCATTCCCCCTCCACCTCTGAAGTCATGATTTCTAGCACTTGTTAATAACCCTTTTCTCATTCAAATTCCTGTGGATTTGGCCTTTCAGGACAACTGGTAGTGTTTTCAGGGTGAATGCCCCTGAATCCAATCAGACTCCAATGGGTGAATTTATATCTTACTGTATTTTCACTTTTTATTTTGTTTGGAGATGAAATCTCTATGTCGTACACTTCATGGAGTACATATGGATATAGTCCGTCTCACCTCCAGCTCTTATTTCATGGTTTCTATCACTTCTTATTAACCCTTGTTTCAATCAAATTCCTGCATGTGTGGGCCTTTGTTGAACTTCAAGCTTTTTCAGCCAGAACGCTCCTGAAATCAAGCAGACTCCAAAGAAACTGTTTATATCTTACTTAAATTTTTGTTTTTTGATATTTAGGGATGAAATCTCTCTATGTTTTACACTCATGGTGTAGAATAGGATATATTCCCTCTCACCTCCAGCTCTTAAGTCATGATTTCTAGCACTTGTTAAAACCGTTGTTTGATTCAAATTTCTGGTATTAGGACTTTCAGGCCAACTGGCATTGTTTTCAGGAGAATGCTGTTGAAATCAGATTCCAAATGGTGCATTTTGTAGCTTTTTTTTTAAACATCAAATAATTTATGTAAATATAAATTTCACATCTTGTAAATCCCGGTATTCACCTCCCCCAGCCTCCCTTATCATTCCCCACTGCCCCACCCCACCCCCACCTGGATTTGTGTAGTTAAATTTGGTTGTTAGCTTTTGTTGTTGTTGTTTTTACTTGTCTTCATATTTTTTATCTTTTTTTAAAAATTCATTTAAAGATTAGTCACAATTGTGCATTAATTGATCCCTCCTCCTCCCTCCACATACCCCCTCTGTATCCCTCCTCCAGTCACTCCATCTTCTATTTTTCTGCAATTTGTTGGTAGGTTAAGTTGATATTCAGTGTTTGTTGCTTGTTCGGCCGGTTGGTCTCTTCCAATATTTGGTAAATGTGCTTGTGTTTTTTTGTTTTTGCTTTTTTTTGTTGTTTTGTTTTTTAACCCCAGGGCTTTACCACTTCACTAGCATTAACTATCCTGATATTTTTGTGCTCTTTATCTCCCCCACATTCTTCCCCCTCTTCCTCTCTCACACCATGGTTCAGTCCCATTGGTTGTTTTGTTTTTTTCTTATTTGTTTGTTTGTTTTTCCGTATATTTATCATATAAGTGAGACCATACTCTACTTCTCTTTTTCTTTTTGATTTATTTTTGCTAATACAAGTCTTTGTAGCTCCATCCAGGTTGCTGCAAATGACATGTGTTTGTCCTCCTTGATGGATGCGTAGTATTCCATTGTGTATATGTACCACTTTTTTTTTAGCCAATCATCTGTTTGGGGGCATTTGGTTTTTTCCAATACTTTGCAAGTGTAAACAAGGCTGCAATGAACATGTACGTACATGTGTCCTTTTGAATAAATGTCTTCATGTCCTCTGGGTAGATTCCTAGTAGTGGGATTGATGGGTCCAATGGTAAGTCCACTTTCAATTGTTTGAGGGTCCTCCACACAGTCTTTAATGGTGGCTGGACAGTTTGTACTCCCACCAGCAGTGTAAGAGTCTACCTTTTTCTCCACATTCACGTCAGCATTTGTTGTTGTCTGTTTTATTTATGTGGACCATTTTTACTGGTGTAAGATGGTATCTCAGTGTGGTTTTAATTCGTATTTCCCTGATTATTAGTGATGTGGAGCATTTTTTCATATACCTATTAAAAACAGGACCAAAACTTGTAAAACTAATGGACCAGGATAACACCCTCACACCCTGTACAATAATTATCTCAAAATGGATAAAGGATTGGGAAGTGAGGACTGCAACCATCAAATATACAGAAGAAAACCTGAGGAAAACCCTTCATGAATTTCACCGCAGAAATCCATTTTGGGAAACAACTATGGCTGGCAAAAAATAAAGGAAACAACTTACACCTGGGACTACATAAAACTAAAAAGTTTCTGTTTAGCAAAAGTGACAACAAACAAAACAAAAAGAAACCCAACCAACTGTGAGAAAATTTTTGCCCTCCATTCAAGTGAGAAGATTCTGATAACAAAGATCCACAAAGAGCTCCTACAGCTCAACAAAATAAAGCAAAAAAATCAAAAAATGGGGAGAATACTAAAAAGAAACCTCACTAAGGAGGAGGTACAGATGGCTAATAGGGTGCAGGTTATATCTTACTGTAATTCTCTGTACTTTGATGTTTAGAGATGAAATCTCTCTATATGGTACACTTCATGGAGTAGAATAGGATACTCATTCAACTCAACCCCAGGTCTTAAGTCATGATTTCTAGCACTTGTTACTAACATTTTTTTCATTCCAATTCCTGAGTATTTTGGCCTTTAAGGCCAAATGCCAGCGTTTTAGGGCCAGCGCTCCTGAATCCAAAAAGACTCAAAATGAGCTGTTTATATCTTACTTAACTTTTCTGTACATAGATGTTTATGGATGAAATTTCCCTATGTTATTCACTTAATGGAGTATAGTAGGTTATAAGTCCATCTCACCACCAGATTCTAAGTTAAATTCTAGCACTTGTTATTAATGCTTGTTTCATTCAAATTACTGCTGATTTCGGCCTTTTAGGAGAACTTCCATGGTTTTCAGCAAAAACATTCCTGAATCCAAACAGATTGCAAAGGAGCTTTTTATATCCTACGTGATATTTTTTATGTTTATTTTAGAGACGACTCTCTCTATGGTTTGTACTACATTGAGTAGAATAGGATATAGTCCATCGCACCTCAGCTCTTATGTTGATTTCCACACTTGTTATTAACCCTTTTTTCATCAAATTCTTGCTGTCTTAGGCCTTTCAGGCCAACTGGCCGTCTTTTCAGCGAGAATGCTCCTGAATCCAATCAGACTCCACAGGGTGCCATATATATCTTTCTTTATCATCTCTGCATTTTGATGTCTAGCGATGAAATTTCTCTATGTTGTACACTTCATGGAGTAGTATAGGATATATGTCCATTTCACCTCCAGCTCTTAAGTCATGATTTCTACCACCTGGTATTAACCCTTGTTTCATTCAAATTCTTGCATGTCAGCCTAGGGTGATTTTCGAACATTTTCAACCAGAATGCTCCTGAATCCAAACAGATCCAGAGGAGCAGTTTATGTCTACTTTGATTTTCTGTATTTGCAGTTTAGTGATGAAATCTCTTTATGTTGTTCATGTCATGGAGTATAATAACATGTAACCATCTCACCTCCAGCTCTTTAGTGATTATTTGTAGACTAGTTATTAATTATTTTTCATTCAAATTCTTGCAGATTTGGCTTTTAAGGCAAACTTCCACAGTTGTCAGCGAGAATGCTCCTGATTCCAAACAGATTCCAATGGAATAGTTTATATCTTACTGTAACTTCTCTGTACTTTATTTTTAGAAATGAATTCTATCTATATTGGACACTTCATGGAGAAAATAGGATATAAGTCCATTTTAACTCCAGCTCTTAAATCATGATTTCTAGCACTTGTTATTACCCTTGTTTCATTCAAATTCCACGGATTTCGGCCTTTAAGGTGAATTTTGAGTGATTTCTGCAAGAATGCTCCTGAACCAGACTGGAAATGACCTGTTTATATCTTACTTGACTTTTCTGTACTTAGATGATAAGGTTTGTAATTCCCCTATGTTGTACATGTCATAGAGTAAAATAGGATATAATTCCATCACCTCCAGCTTCTAAGACATAAATTCTAGCACTTGTTATTAACCCTTGTTTCGTTCAAATTATGCAGATTTAGCCCCTTTAGGCGAACTGCCAGAGTTCAGCAAGAACGCTCCTAATTGCAAACAGATTCCAAAGGAGCAGATTATAACTTACTGTAATGTTCTGTACTTGGATGTTTAGAGATGAAATCACTCTATGTTGTACACAACTTATTTTAGAATAGGACCAGTCCTTCTCACCTCCAGCTCTAAATCATGATATCTGGGACTTCTTATTAACACTTGTTTCATTCAAATTCCTGTGGATATAGGCATTTCTAGAGGATTGGCAGTGGTTCGGGGAGAACACTGCTGAATCCAAACAGACTCTAAAGTGTGCAGTTTATATCTTACTGTAATTTCTCTGTACTTTGACATTTAGTGATGAAAAATTCCTGTGTTGTACACGTCATAGTAGAAACGTATATAAGTCACACTCAACTCCAGGTCTTAAGTCTTGATTTCTAGCACTTGCTATTAACCCTAGTTTCATTCAAATTCCTCCATGTGTCAGAGTTTAGGGTGACTTCCAGCATTTTTGCCAGAACACTCCTGACCAAACAGACTCCAAAGAGCTATTTATATCTTTTCTAACTTTTCTGTATTTCAATGTTTATGGATGACATTTCCCTTACTGTACACTTCATGGAGTGAAACAGAAAGAAAGTCCATCTCTCCTCCATTTTCTAAGTCATAAATTCTCGCACTTTTTATTAACCCTTGTTTCATTCAAATTCCTGCAGATTTCATGCCCTAAAGTGAACTGCCAGAGTCACCTAGAACACTCTTAATTTCAAAGATTCCAATGGAGCAGTATATATCTTAATGTAAATGCTATGTACGTTGATGTTTAGATATGAAATCTCTGTATATTTTACACTTCATGGAGTAGAATAAGATATAAGTCCATCTCACCACCAGTTCTAAAGTAATGATTGTAGTACATTTATTAACCCTGTGTCATTCACATTCCTGCAATGAAGGCTTTTCAGTTCAAAAGGCAGTGTTTTCATTGAAAACACTCCTGAATCCAATGAGACACCAAAGGCTGCAGTATATATCTTTTTTAACTTCTCTGTACTTAAATATTTAGAGAAGAAATCTATCTACGTTTTATACTTCATGGTCTATAATTGAATGTAAGTCCATCTCACCTCCAGCTCTTAAGTCATGACTAGCACTTGTTATTAACCTTGTTTCATTAAATTTCCTGCATGTGTCAGCATTTAGAGTGAACTACCATGATTTTTTGCCAGAAAGCACTTGAATCCAAACAGACTCCAAAGTAGCTACTTATATCTTACTTAAACTTTCTGTTATTTGATGTTAAGAGATGAAAATTCTCTACTTGTACAATTCATGAAGTAGAATAGGATATAAGTCCATATCATCTCAGGTCTTAAGTCATGATCTAGCAACTGTTATTACGCCTTCTTTCATTCAATTTCCTGCAAATTTCAAGTTACTGGCGTTTTCAGTGAGAATTCTGAATCCAAACAGACTCAATATGAGCTGTATATATCTTACTTAATTAACTTTTCTGTACTTAGATGTTTAGGGATGAAAAATTCCTATGTTGTGCACTTCATGGAGTAGAATAGTATATAGATCCATCTCACCTCCAGTTTCTAAGTAATAATTTCTAGCCCTTCTTATTTTCCCTTGTTTCATTCAAATATCTGTGGATTTCAGCCTTTCAGGCAATCTGCAGCAATTTCAGCAAGAATGTTTCAGAAGCCAAACAGACACCAAAGGAACAGTTTATATCATATTGTCACATCTCTATAGTTTGATGTTGAGAGATGAAATCTCGCTATTTGTACTATTCATGGTGTAGAATAATAAATATCCATCTCACCTCCAGCTCTTAAGTGATGATATCTAGCACTTCTTTTTAAACCTTGTTTCATACAAATTCCTGTGGATTCGGTCATTCAGGCAAACTGCCAGAGTTTTCAATGAGAATGCTCCTGATTCCAAACAATCCAAGGGAGCAGTTTATGTACTTTGACTTCTATGTACTTTGATGTGTACAGATGAAATCTCTCTATGTTGTAGACTTCATTATATAGCAAAGGATATCATTCTATCTCACCTCCAGGACTTGAGTCATGATTTGTAGTCCTGTATTTACCTTGCTTCATTGAATTTCCTGCATACATCACAATGATTTGAACTTCCAGCTTTTTCAGCCTGAACCTCCCTGAAATCAAACATACTCCAAAGGAGCTGTCTTTATATTACTTAACTGTTGTGTACTTTGATGGTTAGAAATGAAATCTCTCTATATTGTACACTTAATGGAGTAGAATATGATACCAGTCAATCTCACCTGCAGCTCTTACTTCATGACTTTAACACTTGTTTTTAACAGTTGTTTAACTTAATTTCCTGTGGAGTTAGGCCTGGTAGAGTTTTCAGCAAACTGGTAGAGTTTTCAGCAAGATTCCTCCTGTATCCAATTAGAAACCAAAGGGTGCAGTTTATATCTTACTGTAACTCCTTGTACTTTGATATTTAGTGATGAAATCTCTCTGTGTTGAACACTTCATGGAGTAGAATAGGATATAAGTCCATTTCACCTGCAGGTCTTAAGTCATGTTTACCAGCACTAATATTAACCATTCTTTCATTCACATTACTGCCAATTTTGGCCTTTTATGTGAAATTCCAGGGATTTCAGCCTCAATCCAAACCAACTCCAAAGGAGATATTTATATCTTACTTAACTTTTCTGTACTTTGATGTTTATAGATGAAATATCTGTATGTTGTACACTTCATGGAGTGGAATAGGATATATATCTCTCTTACCTCCAGCTCTTAAGTCATGATCTGTAGCATTTCTTATTAACCCTTGTTTCATTCAAATTCCTGCAGAAATCGGCCTCAGGCAAACAGCTTGCTTTTTTATTGAGAATGATCCTGATTCCAAACATACCCCAAAGAAGCTGTTTATATCTTACAGTAACTTGTCTGTACTTTGGGCTTTAAAAATGACATCTTTCCATGTTGCACACTTCATGGAGTAGAATAGGATAGCAGTCCATCTCATGTCCAGCTCTAATATTTCACAATTTCTAGCACTTCTTATTAACCCTTGTTCTCATTCAATATCCTGCATTTTCGGCCTCCCAGAAGAGCCATTGATGGGTAAAAGGGTAGTTCCATTTTCATTTGTTTGAGGGTCCTCCACACCGCCTCCATAGTGCCTGGACCAGTTTACATTCCCACCAGCAGTGTAAGAGTGTTCCTTTCTCTCCATATCCATGCCAGCACTTGTTCTTTCCTGTTTTTTAAATGTGGGCCATTCTCACTGGTGTACAGTGGTATCTCATTGTGGTTTTGATATGCATTTCCCTTGTTGCTAGCGACATTGAACAATTTTTCATGTGCCTGTTGGCCATTTGCATTTCCTCTTTGGAAAAGTGTCTTTTTAGTTATTCTCCCCATTTTTTGATTGGGTTTCTTATTTTGCTTTTGTTTAATTGTGTAAGTTCCTTGTGGATCTTATGTATTAAGCCCTTATCACTCATGTGGAGGGCAGAATTTTTTTCCCATGGTCTTCTGATGGGCATATCTTAGAATTTTTCTGTTGTGTCTTTGGCTGTAGAAAAGTTTTAATTTGATTTAGTCCCATCTGTTTATGTTTTCCTTCATTCTTTTGCTATCTGTAGATATTTCTAAAAAGGGATTTCTGAATTGTAATTCATGGAGAGTTTTGCCCAGGTTTTCTACTATGTATGTTATGGTTATGGGTCTGATGTTTAAGTCTTTTATCCATTTTGAGTTGGTTTTTGGGCATGGTGTGAGGATGATGTCTTGTTCCATTTTATTGCAGATTTTAGTCCAATTTTCCCAGCACCATTTATTGAAGAGACTATCTTTGTTCCAATGTAAATTTTTCCCTCCTTTGTCAAATATTGGTTGACTATACATGTGTGGTTTTATTTTCGGGCACTCAATTCTGTTTCATTGGTCTGCTTGTCTGTTGTACCAGCACCATGCTGTTTTAATTTTTATGACTTTGTTGTCTAACTTCAAGTCTGGAATAGTTATGCCTCCATTCTCTCTTTTTTGGCTAGCAGGCTTTTTGATATTTGAGTCTTTTGCTATTCCATATGAACTTCTGTAATTGTTTTTCTATCTCTTTAAAGAATGTCATTGGAATTTTTATAGGGATTGCATTAAATCTGTAGATTGCTTCGGGAAGGATGGTCATTTTGATGATGCTAATTCTTTGTTCCATGAGCAGAGGATGTCTTTCCATTCCCTTATATTTTCCCCTATCTCTTTTAGCAGTGTTTTAAAGTTTTCTTTGTATAGATCTTTCATGTGTTTTGTCAGGTTTATTCCCAGGTATTTAATTGTGTTGTGAGTGATGGTGAATAGGATGACTTTTTTAATTTCTTCTTCTTGGCATTTCGCGTATAGAAAGGCTACTGATTTCTGTGTGTTGATTTTGTTATCGGCTACCTTATTCAACTATTTTATGGTCTCAAGAAGTTTTTCTGTAGATTTTTGAGGTTCTCTACATAAAGGATGGTATCATCTGCATATAATGATAGCTTCAGTTCCTCTTTTCCTATTTGTATCCCTATTATGTCTTTCTCTTGCCTTATTGCCCCGGCTAGAACTTCCAGTACAATATTAAAAAGTAGTGGAGAGAGTGGATATCCTTGCCTGGTTCCAGACCTTAATTGCAATGGTTATAGTTTTTCCCCATTGAAGATGATGTTTGCTGTAGGTTTGGCTTTTATTATGTTGAGGTATGTTCCTTTGATCCCCAATGTTTCAAGGGTTTTTATCATAAATGGGGGCTGAATTTTGTCGAATGCTTTCTCTGCATCTATTGATATGATTGTGTGGTTTTTCTTTTTCTTCTTGTTGATGTAGTGGATTATATTAATTGTTTTCTGGATGTTGAACTATCCTTGAGCCCCTGGGATACATCCTACTTGGTCATGGTGAATAATGTTTTTTAAGCATTGTTGGATTCTATTTGCTAGTATATTGTTTAAAATTTTTGTATCCGTGTTCATTAGGGAAATTGGTCTATAGTTTTCTTTCTTGGTGCTGTCCTTATTTGGTTTCAGTATGAGTGTAATATTTGCTTCATAGAATGTGTTTAGAAGCTTTTTTTCTTTCTAAATTTTTGAAAGAGTTTTAGTAAAATAGGTGTTATTTCCTCTTTAAATGTCATGTAGAATTCATTTGTAAATCCATCTGGTCCTGGGCTCATGTTTTTATGGAGGTTTTTATGACTGCTTCAATGTCAATGTTTGTGATTGGATTATTTTGGTTTTCTATTTCTTCTTATTTCAATATTGGGTGGTTGTATTTTTCCAAGAATCTGTCCATCGTATCCAAGTTGTTGTTGTTGTTTTTTTTTTCCATATAGGTGTTCATAGTAGTCTCTGATTATCCTGTGGATTTCTTTTGTGTCTGTTGTAATTTCTCCTTTTTCATTTGTGATTCTGCTTATTTGAGTGTTTCCTTATCCTTTCTTTGTAAGCTTTTCAAGAGGTTCATCAATTTTATTTATTTTTTTCAGGGAAACATCTCTTCATTTTGTTGATCTTCTGGATAGTCTTTTTGGTTTCCAGGTTATTTATTTCTTCTTTGATTTTTATTATTTCATGTTTTCTGCTGGGTTTTGGCTTTTCCTGTTCTTTTTCTAGTTTTTCGAGTTGGGAGATGAGGATTTTTCTTTGCATAGCTTCTTTGGTTTGATATGGGCATGTATTGCTATGAACCTTCCTCTTGATATGCTTTTGCTTAGTCCCAGAGATTTTGAAAAGTTGTGTCTTTTTCTTTCTTTTCGAAAGGTTTTAATTTCCTCAATTACACATTCTTCCTTTAGTAGCATATTGTTTAATCTCTAAGTACTGGCCTCTCTTCTTGCTTTCTCTTCATTCTTAATTTCTATTTTGTTGCTTTATGATCTGAGAAAAATGTTGGTATAATTTTAATTGTTGTAAATTATTCAAATTTGTCTTGTGTCCTCGTATGTGGTCAATTTTAGAGAAGGATTCATGTGCATTTGAAAATAATGTGTATTCATTTCCTTGGGAGTACAGTGTCCTGTATATATCTATGAGTTCCATTTGGTCTCATAGACCTAGGTTTCTTTTAAAGCTTTTGTGTCTTTGTTTATTTTCTGTTTTGTTGATCTGTCCTTTGGTGTGAGTGGGGTGTTAAAGTCTCCTACTACGTACGTGTTTTCAGTAATATTTGTTTTCAGTTTGCTAGCAGCTGCCCTATGAATCTTGGTGCTTCCTTGTTTGGTGCATATATGTTGATAACGTTATGTATTTCTGGTGGGTTGTACACTGAACTATTAGGTAGTGACCATCTTTATCCTTTGTTACTTTTTTTTATTTTGAAATACGCTTTGTCTGCTATGAGAATTGCTACCCCTGCCTTTTATGGGGGTGGGCGTTTGCTTCTAGAGTTGTTTTCCATTCTTTCACCTTCAGTCTATGCTTGTTTCTGGAGATTCAATTAGTTTCTTGGAGGCAGCAGAAAGTTGGGATCTACCTTTGGATCCAGTCCACTACTCCTTGTCCCTTTATGCTGAATTAAGACCATTAGCATTTAGAGTTATTATTGATGTTTGAGGTTCTAGAGTTGGTTTTCAGGTAGACATTTTAAGGTTCCCTTAGTTTCTTGTTATGTTCGTTCTCTTTATTCTTCTCAGGGCTTTGTACTTGAGACTTGTTGCATGATTTTTGTAGTGGGGGTTTGGTGGTAGCAAATTTCTGGAAACTTTGTTTTTCTGAGAAGATTCTAATTTTTCCTTCATAGAAGAAGGACAGCTTTGCAGGGTAGAGTATTCAAAAAGTTTATCTCTTTTTGTCTTGCAGTTTTTTGAGGATGTGGCTCCATTCTCTCCTTGCTTAGAGAGTCTCTTCTGAGAAATCTGAGTTCAGCCTAATGGGTTTTCCTTTGTTGGTTATCTGTTTTTCTCTCTAGTCATTCTCATTATTTCTTCTTTGTCTTGAGTTCTTGGAAGTTTTACAATGATGTGCCTGGCTGTAGTTTGTTTTTTCATTAAAGTAGTTTGCTGTTTTTTTGCTTCCTGTATTTCTATTTTCAGTTAGTTTTTCAGATTTGGGAAGTTCTCTTCCATTATTGCTTTAAAAAAACGCTCATTTCCAATGTCTTTCTCTTCTCCTTCTGGGATTCCTATTACTCTTATATTTCCTTTCTTTAAAGTATCTGATATCTTGATTTGTTCTTCTGCCTTCCTAATTCTTCTCTTTTTCTCTTTTCATTCTATTTTTGTATCCTCTAGTGTGCTGATTCCTTCTTCACTTTCTTCTAGTCTGCTTTCATGGCTTTTATCAGCATTTTTGATATGGTCTATTGCTCCTCTTATAAACTGTGACTCCTTAAGTTTCTTACTTTGTTTCAATTCTCTTTCTGTGTTCTGTGTTCGACAATTGTAATGTTCATTTTGCTGCTTTCCTTTCTTGTATTTTTCTATTTCTCCTCTTCTCCCATTAAGTGTTTTATTCATGTGTCTGAATTCTTTATCTATCATATTATCCAATTCTTCAAAGTCCTCCTTGTTGGTTTCAGGAGATTGTTTATCCTTCGGTGAAGAATTGCTTCCGTTTGGCCTTGCTTGTGTGTTTGTACTTTTCTTCCTTCCCGTGTTTTCTCCTCAGACTTGTTCTACGTATTGCGTGACTGCTGCTCGGATATTAGTTGACATGTTGTAGAGTATGCATCTGTGGTTATTGTTTTTCTGTCTGAACTGATTCTTTTTTCTGTGGGTTTTTTGGGGGAAGTAGTCCTTTACTTGTCTCAGCTCTTGTTGCATAGCTGCACCTGCGCTTCTGGACTGGAATGTCAGCCCAGAATTTCTGCAGATCCTCTCTGCAGTCTATCACTGAAGAAGCCAATAGACTGTTAAATTTGAGTCTCTGCAGGAGGCCTTACATATAGGGAAATCTCTGATATGCAAACCCCAATTCCAAGTTTCTCCAGAAGACAGCTTATGACTTTTTCCAGTTTATGTATGAGTTGCTGTGGTGTTGAGTTTCTGTGCTTTCTATACTTGTACTTGATATACATTGATAACTTTTAATCTAGAGTTTTTTTCACATGTTGTGTGTCTGCTGTCATTACGTTCCAAGCTTTGATTTGTTTGTTTATATTTGCCCACAATTTCTTTTTTACTTCCATAAATGAATTTTAGTGTATTTGTGTACAGCTGAGATTTTGCTTATAGTCTTTATCAGTGATGGTGCCACGGTAGCATGATGTGGAACGGTACCTGGGTAGCAGATGGTGAGCTGGGTAGGGGGTGTCATGCTGGGTAGCTGGTGGCAGGCTTCAGAGGGAGTGGCAGGAAGGCATGTCCGCGGGATACCCCATGCTGATGAATGTTGGTTGGGCACTTTAAATGCACCATGTGGCATGGAACCTGGATAGCAGGTGGCGGGCTGGGTAGCAGGTGGCGGGCTTCAGAAGGAGAGGCAGGGAGGCGTGTGCAAGGATGCCCCACACTGATGTTAGCTGGTTGTGCATCCAAAGTCGCATGATGTGGCAGATACCTAGGTAGCAAGGGGCATGTTTCAGGGGGAGTGGCTGGGAGGTGTGTCTGAGGGATGCCCCTCACTGATCACAATCGTGGGGCGCCTGAAGTGGCACAATGTATTGCAGTATTTGGGTAGTGGGTGGCTGTCATCAGAAGGAATGCTGGGAAACATGTCCGAGGGATGACCCGTGGTGCTGCGTGCTGATTGGACGCCAAAGTGGCACGATGTTTTGTGGTACCTGAGTAGCAAATGGCTGGCTTCAAAGGGAGAGGCAGGCAGTTGTGTCTGAAGTACTCTTGAGCTGATGCACTTTGGAGGGTTGCCCAAATTTGCATGATGTGGCACGGTACCTGGGTTGAGAGTTGCAAGCATGGTAGTGAGTGGCAGGTCAGTAGAATGGCTGGGTGGCATTACCGAGGGATGCCCCATGCTGATGCTAGCTGGTTGGGTGCCCGAAGTGGCACAATGTGTACCTGGGGAGTGGGTGGTGGGGTACAGAGGGAGTGGCTGGGTATTGGGTACCTGTGTACCTGGGTAGTGGGTGGCAGGATACAGAGGGAGTGGCTGGGAGTAGAGTCCGATTAGTGACTGGAAGGCATGTCCAGGGTCATGCCTCGCTGCTGCACACTGGCTGCGCGCCTGATGTGGCACGATGTGGTGACCTACTTGGGTAGTGGGTGTCGAGTTTCAATGGGAGTGTCTGTGAGGCATGCTCTGGGGTTGCCCTAGGCTAATGGATGCTGCTTGGGCACCCAAAGTAGCACAATGTGAGCGGTACCTGGTTAGCGGGAGGCAAACTGGGTAGCGGATGGCGGTTTTTAGAAGGAGTGGCTTGGAGGCATGTGCGATGGATGTCCCGCACTAATGAGTGATGATTGGGTGCCTGAAATTGCACAATGTGGCATGGTACCTGGGTAGCGGGTGGTGGGTTTAAGAGGGAGTCTGGGAGGCATGTCCAAGGGATGACCCACGCTGATGCGCACTGGTTGGGCATGATGTGGCATGATACATGCGTAGCAGGTGGCAAGCCGGTAGCGGTTGGTGGGCTTCTGTGAGAGTGGCTGGGAAGCGTGTTCGAGGGACACCTCACAAGGATGTGCTTGATGGGTGCCCGAAGTTCACAATGTTGCACGGTACATGGGTAGCGTGAGGCGGGCTTCAAAGGGCATGACTGGGAGCCGTGTCCGAGGGATGCTTCGGGCTGATGCGCACTGGTTGGGTGCCCAAAGTGGCACGATGTGGCATGGTACCTGTTTAGTGTGTGGCGGGTTTCCTAGGGAGTGGCTGGCATGCGTGTCTGAGGGATGTCCAGTGCTAAAGAGCGCTGGTTGAGCACCCGAAGTGGCACGATGAGGCACGGTACCAGGATAATGTGTGGTGGGCTGGATAGCAGGTGGTGGTCTTTAGAGGTAGTGGCAGGGATATGTGTCAGAGGGTAGCCCCATGCTGATACATGCTGGTTGAGCACACAAAGTGGCACAATGTCGTGTGGTACTGGGTAACGGGTGGTAGGCTCGATAGCAAGTGGCGGTCTCAGAGGGCATGGCTGGGAGACATGTCCAAGGGATGCCCCATGCTGATGCACGCTGTTTGGGCACCCAAGGTGGCACAATGTGGTGCCGTACCTGTGTAGATGATGACGGGCTGGGTAGTAGATGGCGGGCATCAGAAGGAGTGGCTGGGAGGCATGTCCAAGGGATGCCTCGCACTGATGCATGCTGGTTGGGCACCCAAAGAGCATGGTGTGGTGTGGTTCCAGGGTAGTGTGTGGTGGGTGGGGTAGCGGGTGGCATGCTTCAGAGGGAGTGGCTGGGTGGTGTGTCTGAGGGATGCCCTGTGCTGATTCATGCTTGTGGGTGTCCGAAGTGACACGATGTAGTGCAGTACTGTGTAGCAGTGGCGGATTTCAGAGGGAGTGGCTTGGAGACGTGTCCGAGGGAAACCCCACTTATTCGCAAAGTGGAATGATGTTGGAAATGTTGAAACTAAACTGCTTTAACACAGACGGTAAGGTATTATCTTCTACTGCGTAAGTGTACAAGCTAAATGTACAAGATACAGAATGCTCCTAAACACAGGCAAGTGATGAGAAGCAAATGAAAGATAAAAAGAGCTCCTTTACAGCCTGTTAGCTTTCAAGAGCGTTTTCGCTGAAAAGGCAGTGAAGGGTAATTAAACTCCAAAATCCTCAGGAATTTTCAGGAAAACAAGCTTTTCCAATAATGTTGGAAATCGTGAAACTAAACTGCTGGAACACAGACGGTAAGGTATCATCTTCTACTGCTTAAGTGTACAATCTGGAGATTGCTTCTATGCATAGGCAGGTGATGAAAGAAAAGATAGACTATAAAGACATCCTTTGGAGTCTGTTAGGTTTTCAAGACCGTTTACGCTTAATATACTGCTAGGTGTACCGAAATGCTGATATACACAGGATATTCAATGACAACAAACTTGTCCAAGAATGATGGAAATCGTGAAACTAAACTGCTGGAATAGAGACGGTTCATTATATCTTCTGCTTCCCTGAGTGTACAAGATCCAGAGATATCTCCTATTCACAGACAAGTGCAGATATATACAGTAAGATATAAAGAACTCCTGTAGAGTCTCTTTGGTTTCAGGAGAGTTTTTGCTGAATATGCGCCTAAGTGTACGGAAAGCATGAAATCCTCAGGATTGTGCATGATAAGAAACTTTCCCAATAATGTGGAACCCTGAAACTAAACTGCTGCAACAGAGACGCTTGTGTATCTTCTTCTACTGCATAAGTGTACAAGATAAAGAATGCTTCTCTGCACAGACAAGTGATGAGAAGACACAGTAAGATATAAAGAGCTCCTATGGAGTCTGTAAGGTTCATGGCATTTTGCTGAATATGTGCCTAAGTGTACTGAAAGTCTGAAATCTTCAGGATTTTCCATGAAAACAAACTTTTCCAAGAGGTGTTAGAAATCATGAAACAACTGCTGGAATGAGACTCGAAACCCTGAGGATTATGGACTTTCATGGGATTTGCCTGCGATTTCAGCGAAAACACTCTGAAAACCAAACAGATCTCAAAGGAGCTCTTTATATCTTACTGTAACTTCTCTGCATTTTGTGGTAAAGATGAAGAAATCTCTGTATGTTGTGGAGTAGAATTTAGTGGAGTAGAACAGAATACCTGTCCTTATCACCTCCATTCCTTTCTTTCGTGATTTCCAGCTCTTCTAGGAAACACTAGTTTTCACTCGAAGCACTGAGGATTTTCGCCTTTCAGAGTGCCTGCCTGCTTTTCAGTGAAAACGCTCTTGAAACCAAAAGAAGTGCAAAGGAGCTCCTTGTATCTTACTGTATTCTCTGTAATCTTCTGTACAGGGGAGAATTCCCTGTGTTTTGTATGCTTAATGGAGTATAACATGTTACCTATCCATCTCACACCAGCTCTTTAGTTTCATGATGTCTAGGAATTCTTGAAAACCCTTGTTTTCACTCGAGACATTGAGGATTTCAGTCTTTACAGGAACTTGCCTGTGTTTGCAGCGATAATGCACTTGTAACTAAACACAGCAAAGGAGCACATTATAGCTTGCTGAAACTTCTCTGCACTTTGCTGTATTGAGAAGAAATCTCTGTATGTTGTATATTTAATGGAGGTGAACTGTATACCTGTCCAATTCACCTCTACCTCTGTAGTTTCATGATATCTAACACTTCATGTAAACATTTGCTTTCATGCAAAATCCTTATGATTTTGGCCTTTCAGGCGAACTGCCAGCATTTTCAGAGAGAACGCTCCTGAATCCAAACAGACTCCAAAGGAGCAGTATCTCTTACAGTAACTTCTCTATACTTTGATGTTTAGAGATGAAATCTCTATGTTGTACACTTCATGGAGTAGAATAGGATATAAGCCCACCTCACCTCCAGCTCTTAAGTCGAGATTACTAGCACTTCTTATTAACCCTTGTTTCATTCATATTCCTAAAGATTTCGGCATTTCAGGCGAATTGCCAGAGTTTTCAGTGAGCTGCCTGAGTGCTGTGGAGTCAAGAATTGTCTCAGATGATTCTGGTTGCAGAGTTTTGTTAAGTTCCAAGTCACAGGTGGAATTGAGATATTTGGATACTGGGTGTCATTTTCATATTGACTCTGGACCTGAGAGGGAAGTGTAAACTCAAGGAGTTCTGGAGGAGTTATATGTACTCCAGTGCCAGTGCAAGCTTTTCCAGATTTGTCAGATTCCTTCTCTCCCCCCACCTCTTGTTTGTCCTTCCTGGAGACCTACTTGGATGAGAGTTTTCTGTGTGTCCTGTGCTGGGAGGGGAGACGTGGGGGTGGTGGCAGCGACATGAGTTCTTCCTGCCCTCGAAGATGTCATGGTCTTTGAAGGGATAGAAGTGTACCAATAAACATCAGAGTAGGGAATCCAGAGATTGAGCCAAACTGGTTTCTTCTATGGTAGGATCAGGAAAGACAATGTATACAAGAGGTGATATTTGAATTGGGACTTGAAGGATTTGGACACGTAGACTTACCAGCTTACATCCTCCCAGGCTTATCTGTGGTTCCTCTAAAGGGAGAGTTGTTCCTCTTCCTCTGACAAGTTAGTGCTTCTATTTTTCTGTATCTTGGGTTCCACAGTTTTGTCCCCCAAGATACTTCACCTCTGTACTATGTTTCCCTAACACTTATCTGTTTATTCTAGTGTTTATTTATTATGAGCACCAATTACCAATCACAGATATGATGGAAGGAAGAAGGACAAGACCCAATCCTCAAATCATTCATCTCTCATGATCTGTTGGGAGTGCTGCCCTTACACTGTATTAGCAGTTAGACTAGTGTTATAATTGGTACAGTGTCATTTCTATGAAGGACAAGGAATTTTAATGGTCTAAGTAGCATATGAATAAGCACCTCTAAAGCCAGTACTAGTTCTAAAGATTCCTCTGTGTTTATTGTATTGGTCTGGTGGAGATTAAAAGGATGGCAGGTGACTCTGAGGTGCTTCTCTAGGACTGTAGAATGTTGTGCTTTCATGGTATACTCGGTAGCTACAGTAAGCCCGAATTGAAATGACCTGCTTTGATGTCATCTTCATCCAGATTTAAACGCTGAGCCTGAACCTGCTCTGGGTGTGGAAGTGTGACCTCAGCTTGCTTTGGAGGAGCTATAGTTTGTTGCAGTCTTGTAAAATGTTCCACTTGCAGAACTCTGGAGTAGTGGTTCCATGGACTGAAGGATGGTCCATGACATAGTATGAAGTTGAATGCTGACCTTGATCCAACCTGAAGTTGTAACTGTCACCTCCTGAACAGATAGATGCTTAGCCAAAATGTCTTCAGATGATTCTGGAGGGTGAGCTGGTATTCTTGTGTAGTTGGAAATGGTGCAACCACTGCCATGAGATTTAGTATTTTGAGGAGTTTCCAGGTATACAGGTTGAACAGTGCTGTCTGACCCTGAACCTGCTTTGGGTTTGGAAGTGTTCTTTCATGTTGCTTTGGAGGAACTTCAGTCTGTTGCAGGATTGTAAATGGTTTCACCTCCACAGTACATCCTGAAGTTAAGGTAAGCTTCAGGTCCAAAAATTGACCTGTGGCTTTGCTTGAGACTGGATACTGGGCCTGAACTTGCTCTAGCTATGGATGTGTCTGCCGTAGGGCTATGGGATATTCAGTCGTATGGATGTGGTGAGTCAGTCCTATGTTGAAAGAAGAAAATGTGACCGTGAGCAACATTGAATCCTGAGCTTGATCCTGACCTCATAACAGACTGGAGATTGTGGCCCTGGAAGCTGAGTTGTGTTTAAATGTGCTTGTGGTATGACTAGAGAAATGTCACCCTTGCTGGGTTCTGACGTCCTGTTAAGTCCCAGATCTGAAGGATCACTGTGACTTCTCTCAAGGCTGGATGCCAAGCCTCAAGCGGCTCTAGATATGGAGGGCTTGCTTTACGGTACTTTAGAGGAGTATTCTGTGGAGGTTTGTAGACACTTCTGTTTCCACAGTGGGTTCAATACTTGTGTAAGCTCCAGTGTGATAGATTTAACAGTGACACAGGGTAAGTCTGAAATGCTGAGCTTGATATTGGTCTGAAGGTGAAACTGTCACTTTGCCATGGACTGGAGGTTGTGTCTCTGAAAGTTGAACTGGAGCTTCCTGGGCTAGAGGAGTTTCTACCTCATTAGCAGGCTCCAGAGGAGTTGGAAACTCCTGTTCAACTGTAGATTGTCTTTATATTGTGCTCTGAAGACTCTATAGGGAACTCTTGCAGACCTGGAGAGGATGCCACTTCTCAGGGTTCTCTAGAGGCTGCACCTGGGGTTCCTGGATCACTGGAGCGTATTCTGCCTCAGATCGTTGAGCTTGAGCTTCCTTTTGGACTAAAGATGATGTTACCTTTGCAGGGAGCTTTGACCATTGAGCAAGTCTGTGAAGCTGAGGAAGAGAACTCTCTACTTTCTTGGGCAGCCCTGGAAACTGCTATGGGGTTTCTTGATGGGATAGAGCCTTATTCCGGGACTCAGAAGATAGAGTTGGTTCCTCCTCAGAAAATGGAGGATGGTATGTAGTCTTTTGCTGGGTTGGAAGTTGGACCACTTCACTGGATTTTGGAGGAAAAGCTGATACATTCAGCTCAGCTTTAGTTGGTTCAGTCTCCTCAGGAGACTCTGATAGTTCATCTGGGTACTTCTGTTTGACAGAAGAAGTTCCTGCATTCTAAGGGGGATCCGGAGTCTGGGCTTTAGCCTCTTGTTGGCCTGCATAAATCCCAAGTTTTTCAGGGGATTCTGCATATTGTAAAGAGTTTGGAACTTCCCAGGGGGAGCGGGTGTTCAACAGGAACGTTCTGCTGCACTGGAGTCAGTTAACATCCTTGGTGTGCCCTGGAGTTATGTTATCCCTCAGAACCACAGGTTTGACTGTGATATGAGGCAGCATGTGACGTTGAGCTTCACCTGTTTCAGGCTGTTACAATATTCATAGGGGACTCTGGGTACACTGGCATCTGGCATCCTCACTGGGCTCTAGACTTGGGTTGAATCCCCCTGCAGAACTGGACTAATTCTACATCCACTTGAGGCAGAACTGAATTTTCCTGCGGATACAGATCTTGCTGGAATGAGGACTGTCCCAACTGCTCAGAAGACACCTCAGCTTTTCTGGTAAGTCTTGTTGGGGTTCAGAAATTTCAATCTTGTCGGTGAACTCTGGAGTTGCAATAAGTACTAAAGACATAGGTTTGGCAGTGAGTTAGAACAATGTTGGAAGCTGAACTGATCCTGATCTGTGGAAGTTGCCACCATCTGCTCCGGGCTGGTACTACAACTTCATTAGAGAGCCCTGAATTGCAACCTGGAGTCACTTCTTGGATGGTAGATGGTTCAAACTCCTCAGCGCTTTGAGGAAACTAGGCTGAAGCCTCCTGCAGGTACAGTTTCCACATCATTAATAATAGGGTGTGATACGCCCCCCCCGCCATTGTCTCCTGTGTAAGATTGCAGATTTCAAGGACAGATGCTAAAATGTGAAAATGTCATTATTTGGAATTTCCCTTCAGGGATGTGCAGGGGAAGAAAGATATGAACTGGTCTAGGTGAAACAGATTTTCTGGAAGGCAGGAAATCAGGATATATAAAGGTTGTGCAAACAAAGAGAAGGATTCCATTTTGGAGATCGGATACAGAGAGGTTCAATGGAGGAGAGATGGGAATCGGCCATCTTGTAACGATGTGAGCCATGTGAGCTTGGCCATATAGCCCCTGAGAGCCTCCAACACTTGGCTGGCCCAGGCTGGCAGCATGTGTGGTAGATGCAGTTAAGAAGTTTGCAGATTTGTTAGAACTCATTTGTAAAACCATCAGGACCTGGGATCTTGTATTTTGGGAGAGTTTTGATGACTGCCTCAATTTCACTGCTTGTGATTGACCTGTTTAAGTTTTCTATTTCTTCTTTGTTCAATTTTGGATGACTGTATAGTTCCAGGAATTTGTCCATCTCTTCCAGGTTGTTGTATTTGTTTGCATATAGATGTTCGCAGTAGTCTCTAATTATCTTTTGGATTTCTGCTGGGTCTGTTGTAATATCTCCATTTTCGTTTATGATTCTGTTTATTTGAGTTTTCTCTCTTCTTTTCTTGTAAGCCTTGCCAATCTTTGTAAGCCTTGTTTGTCAATTTTATTTATTTTTTCAAAGAACCAGCTTTTGGTTTTGTTTATCTTCTTGATGGTCTTTTTGGTTTCTATTTCTTTAATCTCCACTATTATTTTTGTTATTTCTTGTCTTCTGCTGGGTTTTGGGTTTTTCTGTTGCTCTTTTTCTAAGTCCTCAAGTTGGGATATTAGAGTATTTCTTTGGGCTGTTTCAATTCTTGTTGTTTGGGCCTTTATTGCTATGAACTTTCCTCATAGTACTGCCTTTGCTGCTTCCCACACATTTTGGAATAGTGTGTCATCGTTGTCGGTTGCTTCCATGTAGGTTTTGATTTCTTCTTTGATTTCCTTTTTTTCCCCATGATATTCCAGAAGCCTGTTGTTCAGTCTCCATATGGTGTTTACTCTCCTTATTTTCTTTTCATTGCTTATTTCTAATTTGATGCCTTTATGATTGGAAGTGAGACCTGCAACCATAAAATACATAGAAGAAAACCTGGGCAAAACCCTTCATAAAATTCATCTCAGAAATCCATTTGGGGAAACAACTATGGCCAGCAAAAAAATGAAGGAACGCATGAACAGCTGGGACTGTATAAAACTAAAAAGTTTCTGTTCAGCAAAAGAGACAATAAACAAAACAAAAAGAAACCCAACCAACTGGGAGAAAAATTTTGCCCTGCAGACAAGTGACAAGGGTCTGATAACAAAGATCCACAAAGAGCACGTACAGCTCAACAAAAACAAAGCAAAAACCCCAATCAAAAAATGGAGAGAAGAACTAAAAAGACAGTTCACCAAAGAGGATATACAGATGGCTAATAGACATATGAAAAAATGCTCCACCTCACTAATAATTAGGGAAATGCAAATTAAAACCACACTGAGATTCCATCTTACACCAGTAAGAATGGCCCACATAAATAAAACAGACAACAAATGTTGACGCGGATGTGGAGAAAAAGGAACTCTCTTACACTGCTGGTGGGAGTGCAAACTGGTCCAGCCACTATGGAAGACTGTGTGGAGGACCCTCAAACAATTGAAAGTGGACTTACCATTGGACCCAGCAATCCCACTACTAGGAATCTACCCAGAGGACATGAAGACATTTATTCAAAAGGACACATGTACATGCATGTTCATTGCAGCCCTGTTTACAGTTGCAAAGAATCGGAAACAAACCAAATGCCCCCAAATGGATGATTGGCTAAAAAAATGTGGTACATATACACGATGGAATACTATGCATCTATCAAGGAGGACAAACACATGTCATTTGCAGCAACCTATTTGGAACTAGAAAGACTCATATTAGCAGAAATAAGCCAAAAGCAAAAAGAGAAGTACAGGATGGTCTCACTTATATGAGGGATATAGGGAAAATCAAACAAACAAATAAAAAATGAAACAAACCAATGGGACTGAACCATGGAGCGAGAGAGGAGGAGGGGGATCAAGGCAGGGGAGGTGAAGAGCACCAAAGATGAGTATAGTTAACAAATGTTAGTGATGTGGGAAAGCCCTAGGGTTAAAAAAATAAATAAATAAAACAACAACAACAGCAACAACAAAAAAAACACGTACACACCATATATTAGAAGAGAACAAAAGGCCAAACAACCAACAACTAAACATCAACTTAACCAAACAACAATTTGCAGAAAAATGGGAGTGACTGAATGGGGGATACAGAGGGGGGATGCAGAGGGGGGATATGGAGGGAGGAGGAAGGATCAATTAATGCACAATTGTGACAAATCAATAAAATGAATTAAAAAAAAGAAGTTTGCAGATTTAAAAGCAATGGAGATGAAATGGAAGAAAATGGCCTGCAGCCAGAAAACATGGAGAGATCACAAATGAATATAACCTGGCTACCCAATGCAAACTTAAGACTGAAAATCTAACAAAAAGGTTTGTCTGGACCCAACAACGCAGTCCCTCACCCAGAGAAAAGACTAACATAGGCAAGAGACTAATGGACTCAGCACAGCTAATAAACAACAAAGAGTGGGGTGTGAGAGAATGAAGGGAGCACCGGAGGGAGGAGGGAAGGGGAAAACATTTATAACAGAGAGGTTGTAACCCAAAGAACAAAATGTAATTGTTTATATTAAAAAAAATTAAAATTAAAAAAAAAGAAATTTGCAGATTTGAACTCCGGGTTTGAGTTTGTTTTGCTGAGTTTTACTTGTGTCTGTGAGAGACTATGCAAAAGTTAGGCCTAAAAAGAAAGTGTACTTGGCTGGGTCCAGTATCATGAAGTTCCTGTACCTGAAGGTGACAAGGAGAACACAGCGTGGAACAAGGAGGAGCAAGCCAAGGGAGCAGCCAAAGGAACATGACTTTAAGCGTCTGGAGATGAACACTGACTGGACATTGGTGAGATGGTCAGGACTGAGAGACTGAGGATTTTTGGGCAATCTAGGGAAAGGACTTTGGACAATGCTGAGAAAGTTTTTGGACCATGTTAAAGTATTCTGAATCTTACATTTTCTTTTGTAGTTATTAGGACAATTAGAAATCACTTTGTTAGAAAAAATTAGTCTGCACTGATAGTCTTGCATTGGTTTGGTGTTTTGACTGAGAAGGCTGTGGAAAGAACAACAAGTGTGTAGAGTTTAAACTGTGTTTCTAAGTTTTTCTTTTTAGGTCTGAAAGAGGGAAAGAAAGCAGAGAGAATCTAGTAGCTGATGTTTGCATATCAAGTAGGCAGGTACGTGAAAATGCTAATGGCCTACTTGTATCTTGCTTTGTAGAGAGAAGCAGGCAGAGGTGTTCAAGGTTAAATTAAAGGTTAAAGGTAAATGGCCTGTTTTGGAGCCTGCTTCTGTGACACACACAGAGAGAGAGAGAGAGAGAGAAGCAGGCCTGTAGGTGTTTAAGTCAAGGCAAAAAGTCCCTTCGGGTCACCCTGTTTCATTAAGAGGCACAGAGGGTGGAGCAATTACCTCATGCTGAGTTGTAGGCCCCACCACTGTAGTGCATTCACCATCATAGTAACATGCACTGTTGGAAATTTAACAATGACACTGGACAAGTTTGAATGTTGGGTATGGTGACCTGATGAAACTACTTAGGATCCTCGGGAGGCTGATTTGACTGCTCCTGCTGGGTTGGAGAAGGTTCAGTCTCCCCAGAAGTCACAGAATTTTGATCTGACTGCTGCTGATCATTTAAAGGCTTAACCTGCCAAGGAGACTCCAGAAGCTGAGCTGAGGCCTTCTGAGGTAGTAAAAGTGCTCCCATCATATCAGAATGGGAACTCTGGAGTTGCAGTATGTACTAAAGACATAGGTTTGGCAGTGATATAGGACAATGTTGGCTCACCTGGAGCCTCAAGAGTGAGTGACTATGGTTCCACTGTATGAGAGGGCTCTGCAGGCCAACCTCGGCTTCCTTTTGGACAGGGGAAGGTTCAGCCTCCTCAGGGTTTTCTGCAAGCTGAGCCTGTGCCTCAGGTTGGATTGGTGCAAACCCGTTAGCCACCTCTGGTGTAACGGAAACAGTCAGAAGCATGGGTTTGGCAGTGATAATGACAAGTGGCAGGGCCAGGCTTCAGAGTTGGAGATGGAACTTTTTTCTTCTCAGGAACTGATAGATAGGGGTGCTCCAACCTCTACAGACAACTTTGTAGGCTGATCTGCGGCCTCGTACTGGACTGGAGTATTCAAATTCTTCCTCTTCAGGGTGCTCTGGAGACAGAGTGAGAGCTTTGTGAACTGGAAAAGGTTCAGCCTCCTCAGGTAGCTCTGGAGGCTGAGCTCTGGCTACCTGTTGGTCAGAATATTCAATCTCCTCAGGAATCAATGGAGGTTCGCTTAGGATCTGCAGCTGGGCTGGAGATGTTTTGCTCCCTTTAGTGACCTCTGGGGTTATAGTGAGAGAGAAACAAGTTGGATGGTGACACTGGCCAAATTTGAGTGTTGAGCTTCATTCTGACTTAGAGATGAATCCTTTTTCGCATGATGCACGAGTGGTTGGGCTCTCCCTGTAGTTGGCTCTAAAGGTTGCCTTGGAGCTTTCTGAGTGGTGGGAGAAGAATCCACTTCCTTGGCAGACTGAGAGAGGGACTCAGAGAAGGACTCTTCACTCCCGCAGGAGTGAGGATGGTTCAGTGTCTGCGAGAGTGTCTACAGCTTCATTCGGTTCTTCCTGTTGAAATGAAGATGATTTTGATTCCTCAGGAGACTCTGTAGGTACAACTGTGTGTATGATTGCAGAACTTCCAAAAGACCTAAACACCTCCTGTGACTGAGATAAGGACTCCTGCTGAACTGAGTATATTTCTTCAGGAAATTCTGGTTGCAGAGCTGGGCTCAAAAAGAGTATATTCAGGAATCTGTGGAAGTTGAATGGGAGCCTCTTGCTGGGATAAAAGTTCGGCCTCCTGAGGCTCTGGACCTTGTTCTGAGACTCCCAGTCAGACTAAGGTTGACTTTTTTCAGGATAAATGGCATCCATACAAGAATCTATATAATCATCCTGCAACTACTGAGACAGCCAATGCGGCTGTCCATTTACTCACTATTTGATAAGGGCTGACCTGAGTCAGTCAATTTGGATACTCCAAATTTCTGTCCAGGCGTTTGGGGAGGTGAGCAACTCACTCCGGAAGACAGCATTTGAAACCAAGTACACTGGTGTGGAAAATGCACTCTATGCCACCCTGGCCATGAAAGTAGTTCATCTAGTTGAAAAAAAATGCCCTTTTCAGACATCTGCTATGTGTGGACACATGAAGTTACTCAGGGTGAAAGAGAAAAATGTTTAGACATAAATCTCTCTATGTTGTACATCTTAGAGTAGAATAGGATATACGTCCATCTCACATCCAGCTCTTAAGTCATGATTTCTAGCACTTGTTAATTAACCCTTGTCTCATTCAACTTCCTACGGATTAGGCCTTTCAGGCCAACTGGCAGTGTTTTCAGTGAGAACGCTCCCGAATCCAATCAGAATCCAAAGGTTGCAGTTTACATCTTACTGCAACTTTTCTGTACTTTGATGTTTAGAGATGATATCTCTCTGTATTGTACACTTCATGGAGTAGAATAGGAGATAAGTCCATTTCATCCACAAGATTAAGTCATGATTTCGAGCACTTGTTAATAACGCTTTTTTATTGCAATTCCTGTGAATTTCAATCTTTAAGGTGAATTGCCATCATTTTCAGAGAGAACCCTCCTAAACCCAAACAGGCTCCAAAAGATCTTTTATATCTAGCTTAATTGTACTTTGGATTCAGGAGGGTTCTCGCTGTACACATTGGCAAATCGCTTTAAAGGCTGCAATCCGCAGGTATTGGAATGAAAAAGGGTTAATACCAAGTGCTACAAATCATGACTTCAGAACTGGGAGTGAGATGCACTTATATTCTATTCTTCTCCATGAAGTGTACAATGTAGAGAGATATCATTTCTAAAAATCAAAGTACTGAGAAGTTACAGTAAGATAAACTGCACCCTTTGGAGTCTGATTGGACTCAGTAGCGCTCTCACTGAAAATAATGCCAGTTGGCCTGACAGGCGTAAATACGCATGAATTTGAATGAATCAAATTTTAATAACAAATGCTAGAAATCATGACTTAAGGGCTGGACGTGAGATGGGTTATATCATATTCTACTCCAAGAATTGTACAATATAAAGATATTTCATCTCTAAACATCAAAGTACAATAAAGTTCTTTATATCGTACTTAACTTTTCTGAACTTGGATGTTTAGGGATGAAATTACTCTATGTTGTACATTTCATGGAGAAGAATAGGATATAAGTGCATCTAACCTCTAGCTTCTGAGTCATAAATTCTAGCACTTGTTATTTATTAACCCTTGCTTCATTCAAATTCCTGCATGTTTCAGCCTTTAGGGTGAATTATCAGCCAGAACGCTCCTGAATCCAAACAGACTGGAAAGGAGCTGTTTATATTTTGCTTAACTTTTCTCTACTTTGATGTTTAAAGAGGAAATCTCTCTATGTTGTACACTCATGGAGTAGTTTCGGATAAAATTCCATCTAATCTCCAGTTCTTAAGTCATGATTTCTGGCACTTGTTACTAACACTTGTTTCATTCAAATACCTGCGCTTTAAGGCATTAAAAGCTACTGGCAGTGTTTTTAGGTAGAACACTCCTGAATCCAAATAGACTCCAAAGGGTTCAGTTTATCTCTTACTGTAACTTCTCTGTACTTTGGTGTTTAGACATGAAATATCTCTGTATTGTACACTGCATGGAGTAGACTAGTATATAAGTCCATCTCACCTCCAGCTCTTAGGTCATGATTTCTAGCACTTGTTATTAACCCTTGTTTCATTCAATTCCTTTGGATTTAGGCTTTTAAGGCCAACTTGCAGTGTTTTCAGCGAGAATACTCCTGAATCCAATCAGGCTCCATAGGGTGCAGTATATATCTTACTTTAACTTCTCTGTACTTTTATGTTCAGAGATGAAATTTCTCTATGTTGTACACTTCATAGAGTAGAATAGGATATGAGTCCATTTCACCTCCAAGTTAAATCATGATTTCTAGCACTTGTTATTAACCCTTCTTTCATTCAATTCCTGTGGATTTAGGCTTTTAAGGCCAACTTGCAGTGTTTTCAGGGAGAACACTCCTGAATCCAATCATGTACCAAAGTGTGCAGTATATATCTTACTGTAACTTCTCTGTACTTTGATGTTCAGAGATGAAATATCTCTATGTTGTACACTTCATAGAGTAGAATAGGATATGAGTTCATTTCACCTCCAGGTTAAATCATGGTTTTTAGCACTTGTTATTAACCCTTATTTAATTCAAATCTGCAGATATAGGCTTTCAGGCCAACTGGCAGAGTTTTCAGCAGGATTGCTCCTGAATACAATCGGAATCCAAGGGTGCATTCACATCTTACTGTAACTTCTCTCTATATTGTACACTTCATGGAGTATAATAGGATATAAATCCATCTCCTCCGCTTGTAAGACATGATTTTTAGAACATGTTAGTTACTCTTCTTTCATTTTTAATTCCTGCGTATTTTGGCCTTTAAGGCGAATTGCCAGCATTTTCAGTGAGAACACTCCTGAATCCAATCAGACTAAAAATGAGTTTTTTTTTAAATCGTGCTCAACTTTTCTGTATTTAGATGTTTAGGGATGAAATTTCCCTATATTGCACACATAAGGGAGAATAGGATGTAGTTCATCTGACCTCCAGCTGTTAAGTCATAAATTCTAGCACTTATTATTAACAATTTTTTCATTCAAATTCTTCTGGAATTAACGCTTTTAAGTCAACAGTCAGTGTTGTCAGTGAGAACAATCCTGAATCCAATCAGAATCCAAAGGGCGCAGGTTATATCTTACTTCTCCGTACTTTGACGTTTAGAGATGAAATCACTTTGTGTTACACACTGCATGGAGTACAATAGGATATAAGTCCATCTCACCCTCAGGTCTGCAGTCATGATTTCTACCACTTATTATTAATGCTTTTTTCATTCCAATTCCTGCTGATTTCAGTCTTTAAGGCAACTTCCAGGGTTTTGAGCCAGAACACTGCTAATCCAAACAGACTCCAAAGGAGCTCGTAATATCTTATTTATGTTTGTGTATTTGCTGTTTAGGGATGAAATCTCAGTATGTTGTACACTTCATGGAATAAAATAGGACAACAGTCCATCTCACCACCTGCTCTTATGTCATAATTTCTAGCACTTGTGATTAACCAATATTTCATTCTAATTGCTGCATGTGTCGGCCTTGAGATTGTTATATCACTTTCTTTATTGCTATTTCTGCAGATTTCGGTCTTTCAGGCCAACTGGTATTCTTTTCAGCCAGAACATCTTGAATTCAGTCTGACTCCAATGGGCGCAGTGTATAACTCTCTGTAACACTCTGTACTTTGATAGTTATATTACTCTCTATGTTTTGCATTTCATGGAATAGAAAAGGCTATAAGTCCATATTACCTCCAGCATTTATCATGACTTCTAGAACTTGTTATGAACCATTGTTTCATTCAAATACATGCATGTGTTGGCCTTGAGATTGAACTTCCAGCATTTTCAGCCAGAATGCTCCTGAATTGAAACACTGTACAAAAAAAAACTGTTTATATCTTACTTAACTTTTCTCTACTTGGATGTATGGGAATGAAATTTCTCTATATTGTACACTTCATCGATTGCAAAATATATAAGTCCATCTCACCCACAGTTCTTAAGTCATGATTTCTCGCCCTTGTTATTAAATGTTCTGTCATTCAAATACCTACTGATTTAGGATTTTAAGGCCATCAGGCAGTGTTTTCAGTGAGAAACCTCCTCTATTCAATCACATTAAAAGGGTGCAGTACATATCCTCACTGTACTTTGATGATCAGGGATGAAAACTCACGATGTTTTACACTTCATTGAGTAGAAAAAGATATATGTCCATATCACCCACAGCTCTTAAGTCATGTTTTCTCGCACTTGTTATTAACTCGTTTTTCATTCAAATTCCGGCTGATTTAGGCCTTTCAGGCCAACTGGCAGTGTTTTCAGCCAGAAACCTCCATATTCAATGAGACTCCAAAGGGTGCAGTATATATCTTTCTGTAACTTCCCTGTACTTTTATGTTTATAGATTAAATCTATGTTTTATACTTCATGGAGAGGAATAGCATATATGTCCATATCACCTCCAGCTGTTAAGTGAAGAGTTCTGGCACTTGTTATTAACCCTTGTTTCATTCCAATTCCTGTGGAATTCAGTTTAACGGCAAATTGCCAGTGTTTTCAGCGTGAATGCTCCAGATTCCAAACAGATTCCAAAAGAGCTGTTTATATCTTTCTGTAGCCTCTCTGTACCTTTGATGATTAAAGATGAATTCTCTATATAATATACAATTCATAGAGTAGTAATGGAAATAAGTCCATCACACCCGCAGATCTTAAGTCATGGTTTTTTAGCACTTGTTTTTATTCATTTTTTCATTGCAATTCCTGTGGATTTCAGTCTTTCAGGCCAACTGACCTGTTGATCTTACTTAACTTTTCTCTACTTAGATATAGGGATGAAATTTCCCTATGTTGCACACTTCATCAAATAGCATAGTATATAATCCATATCACCTCCAGTGCTTAAGTCATGTTTTCTCACACTTGTATTAACCCTTTTTTCATGCAAATTCCTGCTGATTTCACCGTTCAGATCAACTGGCTGTATTTTTAGTGAGAATCCTCCTGAATTCAATAAGACACCAAAGGGTGCAGTATAAAGCTTACTGTGACTTCTCGGTCTTTGATGATCATAGATGAAATATCCCTATGTTGTACAAGTCATCTAATAGCATAGGATATAAGTCCATCAATCCTCCAGCTCTTAAGTCATGATTTCTCACCCTTGTTATTAACCCTTTTTTCATGCAAATTCCTGCTGATTTAGGCCCTTTAGTCAGTCAGGCAGTGTTTTCAGCGAGAAACCTCTGGAATTCATTCAGACTCCACAGGGTGCAAATATATCTTTCTGTGAATTCTCTGTACTTTGATGATCATAGATGAAATCTCTATGTTTTACAATTCATGGAGTAGAAAAGGATAAGTCTGTATCACCCACAGCTCTTAAGTCATGATTTCTCGCCCTTATTACTAACACTTTTTTCATTCAAATTCCTGCTGATTTAGCCTTTCAGGCCAAATGGTAGTGTTTTCAGCTAGAAACCTTCTGAATTCATCAGACACCAAAGGGTGCAGTATATATCTTTCTGCAACTTCCCTGTACTTTGATGTTTATAGATGAAATCTCTATGTTTTACACTTCATGTAGAAGAATAGCATATATGTCCATATCACCTCCAGCTGTTAAGTGAAGAGTTCTGGCACTTGTTATTAACCCTTGTTTCAATCATATCCAGCCGATTTCAACTTTACGGCGAATTACCAGCGTTTTCAGTAGAATGATGTGATTTCAAACAGATTCCTAAAGGGCTGTTTATATCTTAATGTAACCTCTCTGTCCTTTGATGATTAGAGATGAATTCTCTATATAATATGTGCTTCATGAGTACAATTGGATATAAGTCCAAAATACCCGCAGGACTTAATACATAATTTATAGCACTTGATATTATCCCTTTTTTTATTGCAATTCCCGCGGATTTCGGTGTTTCAGGCCAACTTGCATTGCTTTCAGCGAGAACCTCCTGAATTCAGTCCAAATTCAAAGGGTACAGATTATCTCTTTCTGTAACTTCTCTGTAGTGTGATGTTTATAGATGAACTCCCTAAGTATTACAGTTCATGGAGTAGAATAGGATATAATTCCATAACACCTCCAACTTTTAAGTCCTGTTTTCTATCACTTGTTATTAACCATTGTTTCATTCAAATCTTGCATGGGTTGGCCTTAGGGTGAAATTCCAGCATTTTCAGCCAGAAAACCCCTGAATTGAAACAGACTACAAAGGAGCTGTTTATATCTTACTTAACTTTTCTCTGCGTAGATGTGTGGGTTTGTAATTTCCCTATGTTGTATAGTTCATCGAATAACATAGGATATAATCAATCTCACCTCCAGCTGTTAAGTCGTGATTTCTTGCACTTGTTATTAACACTCTATTCATTCAAATTCCTGCAGATTTAGGCCTTTCAGGCCAACTGGCAAGTTTTCAGCTAGAAACCTCCTGAATTCAATCAGACCCCAAAGGGCACAGTATATATCTTTCTGTGAGTTCTCTGTACTTTGATGATCATAGATGAAATCTCTCTATGTTTTACACTTCATGGAGTAGAAAAGGATATAAGTACATAACACCCAAGCTCTCAAGTCATCACATCTCACCCTTGTTATTAACCCTTTTTTCCATTTAAATTCCTGCTGATTTAGGCCTTTCACACCAACAAGCAGTGTTTTCAGCGAGATACCTCCTGAATTCAATCAGACTCCAAAAGGTGCAGTATATATCTTTCTGTAACTTCCCTGTACTTTGATATTATATATGAAATCTCTGTGTTTTACCTTCATGAATTGGAATATATATAAATCCATATCACCTCCAGCTATTATGTCAAGAGTTCTGGCACTTGTTATTAACCCATGTTTCATTCAAATTCCTGCGGAATTCGTCTTTTAAGTTTAATTGCCAGCATTTTCAGTGAGAATGCTCCTGATTCCAAACAAGTTCCAAAGGAGCAGTACATATCTTAGTTTAAGTCCGCTGTACCTTTGCTGATTAGATATGAAATCTCTCTATATTGTACACTTTGTGGATTGAATTGCATTCTACCAGACATTCAAAGATGATATGAAGCCTGAGCTACTAAAATTCTTCCAAAAAATAGAGAAAGAAGGATAACTGATGAACACATTCTATGAAACAAACATCACACTCATACCAAAACCAAATAAGGACATCTCCAGGAAAGAAAACTACAGTCCAATTTCCTTAATGAACAGAAATGCAAAAATTTTAAACAAAATCCTGGCAAACCAAATCATTATTCACCATGACCAAGTGGGATTTATTCCAGCGGCAAAAGGATGATTGAACATTCAAAATCAATTAACAAAATACATCACATCAAGAAAGAGAAAAGCAAAAATCACATGATAATATCAATAGATGAAGAGAAAGCATTCAACAAAGTCCAGCATCCATTTATGATAAAAGCCCTTGAAAAATTAGGGATTAAAGGAAATATGACAAACCTATGGCAAACATTATCCTGAATGGGGAAAAACTAAAAGCATTCCTGTTGAGATCCAGAACCAGGCAAGGATGCCCTCTCTCCACATTACTCTTTAATGTTGTACTGGAAGTTCTAGCAAGGGCAATAAGGCAAGGGAAAGGCATAAAAGGGATACAAATAGGTAAAGAGGAACTGAAGCTATCATTATATACAGTGATATGATTCTCTACATAGATGACCCCAAACAATCCGCAGAAAGATTGCTTGAAATAATAAACCAGTTCAGTAAGGTATCTGGGTCCAAGATCAACACACAGAAGTTGGAACCTTTCCTATTTACAAAAAATCAAAAAGAAGAAGAAGAAATTCAAAAAACCATCCCATCTACTGTTGCACCTAAACAAATAAAATACCTGGGAAAAAAACCAAACAAAAAACGTAAAAGAACTCCACAAAGAAAACTTAAGAACACTACTAAAATAGATAGAAGACATAAGAAAATCAAAAGACATTCCCTGCTCATGGACTGGAAGGATAAATATCGTCAAAATGGCCATCTTACCAAAGGCAATCTACAGATTCAATGCAATCGCAATAAAAATCTCAATGACATTTTTTAAAGATAGAACAAAAATTAATGAAATTTATATGGAATAATAAAATGCCTCGAATATCAAAAACCCTCCTGACTAGAAAAAAAGAAATGGAGGTATTACAATTCCAAACTTCAAACAATACTACAAAGCCATAATTATTAAAACAGCTTGGTACTGGTACAAAAACAGACAATCAGACCAATGGAACAGAATTGAGTGCCCTGAAATAAAACCACACATACACAGTCAACTAATCTTTGACAAAGGAGTGAAAAACTTATGCTGGAACAAAGACAGCCTATTCAATAAATTGTGCTGGCAAAATTGGACTAAGATATGCAAGAAAATGGACCAAGACAGCTCCCTCACACCATGTACAAAAATCAACTGAAAATGGAGAAAAGACTTAGAGGTCAGACCTGAAACCATAATATACATAGAGGAAAACTTGGGTAAAACCCTTCAGGAACTACAATTCAGAAATCCCTTTCTGGAAGCATCTACAGATGGCAAAAAAATGAAAGAAGACATAAACAGATGGGACTATATCAAACTAAAAAGCTTCTGTACAGAAAAAGAAACAACAAAAAAAGCTAAAAGATGCCCAACCGAATGGGAAAAAAATTTTGCCCTCTACAATAGTGATAAGGGATTAATAACGAAGATCCACAAAGAACTCACACAACTAAACAAAAGCAAAATAAAAAGCCCAATCAAAAAATGGGAAGAAGAACTAAAAAGACACTTCTCCAAAGAAGAAATACAAATGGCCAACAGACACATGAAAAATCACTCATTATCACTAGCAATAAGGGAAATGCAAATCAAAACCACAATGAGATACCACCTTACACCAGTAAGAATGGCCCACATTCAAAGAACAGGCAACAACAAGTGGTGGCGCGGATGTGGAGAGAAAGGAACACACTTGCACCGCTGGTGGGAATGTAAATTGGTCCATCCTCTATGGAAAGCTGTGTGCAGGACCCTCAAATTAATGAAAATGGATCTACCATTTGACCCAGCAATTACTCTCTTGGGAATCTACCCAAAAGAGACCTCAATGTGGGTACAAATGGACACCTGTGCCCGGATGTCCCGGAATTCCATCTCTCCTCCAGCGCTTAAGTCATGATTTATCTGAATCATTAACCCTTTTTCATTCAAATTCCTGCTGATTTAGGCCTTTCAAGCCAACAGGCAGTGTTTACAGCAAGACACCTGCTGAAATCAATCAGACTACAAAGGGTGCAGTATATATCTTTAAGTAATTTCCCTGTACTTTGATGTTTATGTATGAAATCTCTCTATGCTTTACACTTCATCAGTGGAATAGCATAGACGTCCATATCATCTCCAGCTATCAAGTCAAGAGTTGTGGCACTTGTTATTAACCTTATTTTTTTCAAATTCCTGCGATTTTGGCTTTTAAGGCTAATTGCAGCATTTAATTGAGAATGCTCATGATACCAAACAGATTCCAAAAGAGCTGTTTATATCTTATTGTAACCTCTCTGTACATTTGATGATTAGAGATGAATTGCCTCTATAATATACACTTCATGGAGTAGAATTGCATATAGTCCATGGCACCCCCATGTCTTAAGACATGAATTATAGCACTTGTTATTATCCCTTTTTTCATTGCAGTTCCTGTGGATTTCCATCTTCAAGCCAACAGGCAGTGTTTTCAGTGAGAAACCTCCTGAATTAAATGAGAATCCAAAGTGTGCAATGTATATCTTTCTGTGACTTCCCTGCACTTTGATGTTTCTAGATGAGTTCTCTCAATGTTTACATTTCATGGAGTGGAATAGCATATAAGTCCATATCACCTCCAGCTATTAACTCAAGAGTTCTTGCACTTGTTATTAACCTTGTTTCATTCAAATTCCTGCGGATTTCAGCTTTTAAGGCAAATGCATTTCAGTGAGAATGCTCATGATTCCAAACAGATTCAAAATAAGCAGTTTATATCTTAATGTAACTTCTCTGTACCTTAGATGATTAGAGATGAACTCTCTCTATATTGTACACTTCATTGAGTAGAATTGGATATGAGTCCATCGCACCACCAGGTCTTAAGACATGATTTATATATAGCACTTGTTATTATCCCTTCTTTCATTGCAATTCCTGTGGATTGTGTTCATTCAGGGCAACTGGGCATTATTTTCAGGGAGAACCTCCTGAATTCATTCGAATGCAATGGGTGCAGTGTATATCTTTCTGTAACTTCTCTGTACTTTGATGTTTATAGATGAACTCTCTAAGTATTACACTTCATGGAGTAGAGTAGGATATAATTCCTTATTCCTCCAGTTTCTGTGTCATGATTTCTTGCACTTGTTATTAACATTTGTTTCATTCAATTCCTGCATGGGTCGGCCTTGAGGGTGAACTTCCAGCTTTTTCAGCCACAATGCTCCTGAATTAAAACAGAATACAAAGGAGTTGTTAATATCTTACTCAACTTTTCTCTTTTTAGATGTAAATGGAAGAAATTTCCCTATGTTGTACACTTCACGAAAATGTGCCTTCTGAATTCAATCACACTCCAAAGGGTGCAGTATATATCTTTATGGAACATCGCTGTATGTTGATGTTTATAGATGAAAACTCTCTATGCTTTACACTTCATGGAGTGAAATGGAGAATGGTCTTGATTCCAAACAGATTCCAAAGGAGCAGTTTATATCTTACTGTAACTTTTCTGTACCTTTGATGATAGAGATAAAATCTCTGTATATTGTAAACTTCATGGAGTAGAATTGGATTTATGTCCATAGCACCCCCAATTCTGAACACATGATTTATAGCACATGTTAGTATATACTTTTTCATTGCAATTCCTGCAGATTTCGGTCTTTCAGGCCAACTGGCATGTTTTCAGCAACAACCTCCTGAATTCAGTTTAACTCCAAAGGGTGCAATGTATATCTTTCTGTAACTTCTCTGTTCTTTGATGTTTATAGATGAACTCTCTAAGTTCACTTCATGGAGTAGAATAGGCTCTAAGTCCATATCACATCCAGCTCTTAAGTCATGATTTCTAGCACTTGCTATTAACATTTGTTTCACTCAAGTACCTGCATGAGTCAGTCTTGAGAGTGAACTTCCAGCAGTTTCAGCATAATTCTCATAATTGAAACAGACTACAAAGGAGATTTTTATATCTTACTTAACTTTTCTCTGCTTAGATGTATAGGAATGAAAATTCCCTTTGTTGTACACTTCCTTGAATAGCATAGGCTTTAAGTCCATCTCACATCCAGCTCTGAAGTCATGATTTCTCACACTTGTTTTTACCCTTTTTTCATTCAAATTCCTCCTGATATTGGCCTTTGAGGGCAACTGTCAGTATTTTCAGCGCAAAGCCTCCTGAATTCAGACACCAAAGGGTGCAGTATAAATCTTTCTGTGACTTTTCTGTGCTTTCATGATCATAGATGAACTCTCTAAGTATTACACTTCATGGAGTAGAATAGGAGATAAGTCCATATCACCTCCAGGTTTTTGGGCATGGTTTCTAGCACTTGTTATTAACCATTGTTTCATTCAAATTCCTGCTGATTTAGGCCTTTCAGGCCAACTGGAAGTGTGTTCAGTGAGAAACCTCCTGAATTCAATGAGACTCCAAAGGGTGCAGCATAAATCTTTCTGTGACTTCTTTTTTCTTGATGATCATAGATGAAATCTCTCTATATTTTACACTTCATGGAGTAGAAAACCATATAAGTCCATATTAGAAACAACTCTTAAGTCATGATTTCTGCCAATTGTTATTAACCCTTTTTTCATTCAAATTCCTGCTGATTTAGGTCTTTCCGGCCATCTGACGGTGTTTTCCGCGAGAAACCTCCTGAATTCAATCAGACACCATAAAGTGCATTATATATGTACTTGTGACTTCTCTGTTCTTTGATGATCATACATGAAATCACTCTCTGTTTTACACTTTATGGAGACGAGAGGGATATAATTCCATATCACACAAAACTCTTAAGTCATGATTTCTCATACTTGTTATTAACCTTTGTTTCATTCAAATTCCTGCATGAGTCAGCCTTTAGGGTAAACTTCCAGCATTTTCAGCCACAATGCTCCTGAATTGAAAATGTCTACAAAGGAGCTGTTTATATATATACTTAACTTTTCTCCACTTAGATGTAGGCAGATTAAATTTCCGTATTTTGTACACATCTCGAATAGCATAATATTATCCACCTCACCTCCAGCTCTTAAGTCATGATTTCTCCCAATTTTTACTAACCCTTTTTTTCATTCAAAATCCTTTTGATGTAGGACTTTCAGGCCAACTGGCAGTGTTTCCTGGGAGAATTCTGAATTCAATCAAATTTCAAGGGGTGCAGTACATATCTTTCTGTTATTTCCCTGTATTTGGATGTTTATATGTGATATTTCTCTATGTTTTACACTTCATGGGGAGCAATAGCATGCAAGTCCATATCACTTCCAGCTATCAAGTGAAGAGTTGTTGCACTTGTTATTAATCTTGTTTCAATCAAATTCATATGGATTTCGGATTTTAGGGTGAATTTTCAGCGAGATTGCTCAGATTTCAAACAGATTCCAAAGGAGCAGTTTATATCTTTCTGTATCTTCTTTGTACCTTTGATGATTAGCGATGAAAACTCTCTATATGTATACATCATGGAGTAGAATTGAATATAAGTCCATCACACCACCAGGTCTTAGAAAATGATTTACAACACTTTTCATTATCCCTTTTTTCATTGCAATTACTGCGGATTTGGGTCTTTCTGGTCTACTGGCATTGTTTACATCAAGAACCTCCTGAATTCAGTCTGACTCCAAAGGGTACAGTGCATATCTTTCTGTAACTTCTCTTTACTTTGATGTTTAAAGATGAACTCTCTAAACATTACACTTTAAGGAGTAGAATAGGATATATGTCCATATCACCCACAGCTCTTAAGTCAATATTTCTACCAGTTGTTATTAACCATTGTTTTATTCAAATTCCTGCTGATTTAGGCCTCTCTGGCCTATTGGCAATGTTTTCAGTGAGAAACCTCCTGAATTCAATCAGACTCCAAAGGATGTAGTACATTTCTTTCTGTGACTTCTCTGAACTTTGATGATCATAGATGAAATTTCTATATATTTTACTCCTAACGGAGTAGAAAAGGATACAAGTCCATATCACCCACAACTCTTAAGTCATGATTAGTCGCAGTTGTTATTAACCTTTGTTTCATTCAAATACCTGCATGAGTCAGCATTGAGGGTGAACTTCCGCATTTCCAGTCAGAATGCTACTGAATTTATCCAGACTACAAAGGAATTGTTTATATCTTACTTAAATACACTCTACTTAGATGTATAGGAATGAAATTTCCCATGTTGTACACTTCATTAAATAACATAGGATATAAGTCCATCTCATCTCCTGCTCTTATGTCATGATTTTTCGCACTTGTTATTAACCCTTTTTACATTCAAATTCTTGCTGCCTTAGGCCTTTCAGGCCAACTGGCTTTTTTTCAGTGAGAAGGCTCCTGAATTCAATCAGACTCCAAAGGGTGCAGTATATATATTTCTGTAACTTCTCTGTACTTTGATGATCATAGATGAAATTTCTATATATTTTACTCTTCATGGAGTAGAAAAGGATATAAGTCCATATCACCCACAGCTCTTAAGTCATGATTTCTCTCACTTGCTATTAACCTTTGTTTCATTTAAATTCCTGCATGGATCGTTCCTGAGGGTGAACTTCATGCATTTCAGCCTCCTAAATTGAAACAGACTATAAAGGAGCTGTTTATATCTTACTTAACTTTTCTCTACTTAGATATATAGCGATGAAATTTCCCTGTTTTACACTTCATCGAATAGCATTGATAGAAGTCCATCTTACCTTCAGCTGTTAAGTCATGATTTCTCCCACATGTTATAACCCCTGTTTCATTCAAATTCCTGCGGATTTCGGCTTTTAAGAATTGCCAGGGTTTTCAGCCAGTATTTTCCTGATACAAAACAGATTCTAATGGAGCTGTGTATATCTTACTGTACCTTCTCTACCTTTATGATTAGAGATGAAATCTGTCTATATCGTACACTTCATGGAGTAGAATTTGATTTAAGTCCATCGCACCCCATGGTCTTAAGACAAGATAGATAGCACATGTTATTGTCCCTTTTTTTCATTGCAATTCCTGCGATTTCGGTCTTTCAAGCCAACTGGCATTGTTCTCAGCGAGAACCTCCTGAATTCAGTCTGACTCCAAAGGGTGCAGTGTATATCTTTCTGTAACTTCTCTGTAATTTGATGTTTATAGATAAAATCTTGCTATGTTTTACAATCATGGAGTAAATAGGATAGAATTCCATATCATCTCCAGCTCTTAAGTCATTATTTCTGGCACTTTTAATTAACCTTTGTTTCATTCAAATTCCTCCATGTATGAGTTTGTATTGTGAATCCGGCCTTTTCAAACAGAACACTGCTGAACCCAAACAGACTCCAAAGTAGCTGCTTATATTTTACTTAAAATATCTGTACTTTGATTTTTAGAGTTGAAATCTCTCTATATTGTACTCTTCATAGAGTAGAATGGCATATAAGTCCATCTCACCTCCAGGTTTTGAGATATTATTTATAGCACTTGTTATTACCCCTTTTTTTCATTCCAATTCCTGTGGATTTCGGCCCCTAAGGCGAATTGAGAGCATTTTAGGGAGAACTCTGAATCCAAAAATTCTCAAAATGACTGTTCATATCTTACTTAACTTTTCTGTGCTTATATGTGTACAGATGAATTTTTCCTATGTTGTATACTTCCTGGAGTAGAATAGGATATAGGTCTATCTCACCACCAGCTTCTAATTTTAAATTCTAACACTTGTTATTAACCCTTGTTTCATTCAAATTCCTGTGGATTTTGGCCCTTAAGGCAAACTGCCACAGTTGTCAGCAAGAAAGCTCCTGATTCCAAACTGATTCTAAAGGAGCTGTTGATATCTTACTGTAACTTCTCTGTAATTTGATGTTTAGAGATGAAATCTCTATATTATAACTTATGGAGTACAATAGGATATAAATCCATTTACCTCCAGCTCTTAGTCATGATTTGTAGCACTTGTTATTAACCCTTGATTCATTCAAATCCTGCGAATTTCCGAATTAAGGAGAATTGCTAGTGATTTCAGCAAGAATTTTCCAGAATCCAAACAGACTCAAAATGAGTTGTTTATATCTCACTTAACTTTTCTGTACTTAGGTGATTAGGGATGACATTTCCCTATGTTGTACACTTCATGGAGTAGAATAGGAAATAAGTCCAACTCACCTCCAGCTTCTAAGTCATATATTCTAGCACTTGTTATTATCCCTTGTTTCATTCAAATTCCTGTGGATTTCGGCCATAAAGGCAAACTGCCGTTTGTCAGAGTGATCACCCTGATTCCAAGCAGATTCCAAAAGATCAGTTTTTATCTTACTGTAACTTCTCTGCACTTTAATGTTTACAGTGAAATCTCTCTATGTTTTACACTTCATGGAGTAGAATATAATATATGACCTTCTCACATCCAGTTCTCAAGTCATGATATCCAGCACTTGTTATTAACCCTTGTTTCATTCAATTCATGTGGACTTAGGCTTTTAAGACCAACTTGCAGTGTTTTCAGCGAGAAAGCTCCTGAATTGATTCAGACTCCAATGGGTTCAATATATACCTTTCTGTATGTTCTCTGTACTTGGATGTTTACATATGAAATCTGTGTATGCTTTACACTTCATGGTGTCAAAGAGTATATAGTCCATCTCACCTCCAGCTGTGAAGTCATGATTTCTAGCACTTGTTCTTAACTCTGGATTCATTCAAATTCCTGCAGATTTTGGCCCTAAAGTAGAACTGCCAAAATTGTCAGTGAAATTCTTCTGAATTAACAGATTCCAAAGGAGCAGCTTATATCTTACTGCAACTTCTCTGTACTTGATATTTAGAGTTGATATCTCTCTATGTTTTACACTTCATGGAGTAGAAAAGGCTATAAGTCCATCACACCTCCAGTACTTAAGTCATGATTTCTAGCACTTGTTATTAACACTTGTTTCATTCAAATTCCTGGGTATTTAGGCCTTTCAGGCCAACTGGCATTATTTTCAGCTAGAATGTTTCTGAATCAATCACAATCGAAGGGGTGCAGTTTATATCTTACTGTATCTTCTCTGTGCGTTTATGTCTAGAGTTGAAATATCTCTATATTTTACACTTCATGGAGTAGAACAGGGTATGAGGCCATCTCACCTCCACCTCTTAAGATATGACTTCTAGCACTTGTCATTAACGCTTCTCATTCAAATTCCTGTATGTGTGGTCTTTAGGGTGAATTTCCGTCATTTAAGCCAGAATGCTCCAGAACCCAAACAGACTCCAAAGCAACTGTTTATATCTTACTTGAAATTTCGTACTTTGTTTTTTAGAGAATAAATATCTAACTTTACTCTTCATGCATTAGAATAGGCTATAACTCCATCTCACCTCCAGCTCTTAAGTCATGATTTCTAGTACTTGTTTTTAACGCTTGTTTCCAATTTCTGTGGATTTAGGCCTTGCACTCCAAATAGCAGTGTTTTCAGAGAGAATGCTTCTGAATTCCATCATACTCCAAAGTGTGTACTATATATCTTACTGGATCTTCTCTGTTCTTTGATGTTTAGAGATGAAATCTCTCTATGTTGTACACTTCATGGTGTACAATAGGATATCCATCTTACCTCCAGTTTAAGTCATGATTTTTAGTACTTGTTTTTAACCATTGTTTCATTCAAATTCCTGTGGATTTTGGCTTTTAATGCAAATTGTGAGCATTTTCAGTGAGAATGCTCCTGAATCCAAACAGATTCAAAATGAGCTGTTTATAATTACTTAACATTTCTGTACTTAGATATTTAGGGAAGAAATTTTTCTGTGTTGCACACTTCATGGAATAGAATTAGGATATAAATCCATCTCACTTCCAGCTTATAAGTCATACATTCCAACACTTGTTATTTACCTTTGTTTCATACGAAATCCTGCGGATTTTGACTTTTAAGGTGAATTGCCAGCGTTTCAGTGAGAATGCTCCTCAATCCTAGGAGACTCAAAAGGAGCTGTTTTTACCTTAGTTAACTTTTCTGTACCTAGATGTTTATGATGAAATTTCCCTATGTTTTACACTTCATGAAATAGAATAGGATATAAGTCCATCTCACCTCCTATGTCATACATTCTAGCACTTGTTCTTAAACCTTGTTTCATTCAAATTCCTTCAGATTTCGGCCCTTAAGGAGAACTGCCAGAGTTGTCAGCGAGAATGGTCCCTATTCCAAACAGATTCCAAAGGACCAGTTTATATCATAATATAACCTCTCTGTCCTGATATTTAGTGAGGAAATCTATCTATGTTGTTCACTCATGGAGTACAATAGGATAAGTCAATCTCACCTCCGGCCTGAGTCATGATTTTAGCACTAGGTATTAACCATTGTTTCATTCAAATTCCTGCAGATTTAGGTTTTCAGGCAAACTGGCTGTGTTTTCACTGAGACCGCTGTTGAATCCATTCAGAATCCAAAGGGTGCAGTTTATATCTTAGTGTAACTTCTGTACTTTGATGTTTAGAAATGAAATCTCTCTATATTGTACACTTCAGGGAACAGAATAGGAAATAAGTCCATCTCTCCCCAGGGTCTTAAGACATGATTTATAGCACTTGTTATTTTCTCTTTTTTCTTTCTAATACATGCGGATTTCAACCTTTAGGTGAATTGCCAGCTTTTTAGGGAGAACTCTCCTGCATCCAAAAGGCTCAAAATGAGCTGTGTATATCTTATTTAATATTTCAGTACTTAGGTGTTTACGGATGAAATTTCCCTATGTTGTACACTTCAAGGAGTAGAAGATGATATAAGTCCATCTCACCACCAACTTTTAAGTCATACATTCTAGCACTTGATATTAACCCTCGTTTCATTAAATTCTTGCGGATTTCATCCCTTAAGTCAACTGCCTGAGTTGTCAGCAAGAATGCTCCTGATTCCAAACAGATTCCAAACTAGCAGTTTATATCTTACTGTAATTTCTTTGTATTTGTGGCTTAGAGATGAAATCCCTCTATTTTGTACATTTCATGCAGTAGAATAGGATAATTCCATCTCGCCACCAGCTTCTAAGTCATAAATTCTAGCACTAGTTATTAATCATTGTTTTATTCAAATTCCTGCAGATTTCGGCCCTTAATGCGAACTGGCATAGAATAAGAAATATCCATCTCACCTCCAGCTCTTAAGTCATGACATCTAGCACTTCTTGTTAAACCATGTTTCATACAAATTCCTGTGGATTCGGTCATTCAGGCAAACTGCCAGCATTTTCAATGAGAATGCTCCTGATTCCAAACACTCCAAGGGAGCAGTTTATATCTTACTGTAACTTCTATGTACTTTGATGTGTAGAGATGAAATCTCTCTATGTTGTAGACTTCATGAAAAAGCATAGGATATAATTCCATCTCACCTCCAGGTCTTAAGTCATGATTTCTAGCACTTGTATTTACCTTGCTTCATTGAATTTCCTGCATATTTCACAATTAAGTGAACTTCCAGTGTTTTCAGCCAGAACCTCCCTGAAATCAAACATACTCCAAAGGAGCTGTCTATATATTACTTAACTGTTGTATACTTTGATGTTTAGACATGAAATCTCTCTATATTGTATACTTCATGTAGTAGAATATGATACATGTCAATCTCACCTCCAGCTCCTACGTCATGACTATGGCACTTGTTAATAACACTTGTTTAATTCAAAATCCTGCGGAGTTAGGCCTTTCAGGAGAACTGGTAGTGTTTTCTGCTGAATCCTCCTGTATCCAATCATAAACCAAAGGGTGCAGTTTATATCTTACTGTAACTCCTTGTACTTTGATATTTAGAGGTGTAATCTCTCTGTGCTGTACACTTCATGGAGCAGAATAGGATATGAGTCCATTTCACCTCCAGGTCTTAAGTCGTGATTTCCAGCACTAGTATTAACCATTCGTTCATTCAAATTACTGCCGATTTCAGCCTTTTAGGTGAACTTCCAGGGTTTTCAGCCAGAACACTCCTGAATCCAAACAGACTCCAAAGGAGCTCTTTATATCTTACTTAAATATTCTGTACTTTGATGTTTAGAGATGAAATCTCTGTATGTTGTACACTTCAGGAGTAGAATAGGATATATATCTCTCTCACCTCCAGCTCTTAACTCATGATTTGTAGCACTCTTTATTAACCCTTGTCTCATTCAAATTCTGGCAGATTGCAGCCTCAGGCAAACAGCTTTTTTTTATTGAGAATGATCTTGATTCCAAATATAACCCTAAGTAGCTGTTTATATGTTACAGTAAATTCTCTGTACTTTGGTGTTTAGTTATTAACTCTCTGTTGCACACTTCATGGAGTAGATTCAGATAGCGGTACATCTCATGTCAGCTCTAAAGCTTCATGATTTCTAGCACTTCTTATTAACCCTTGTTTTCATTCAACATCCTGCGGATTTCAGCCTTTCAGGTGAACTGCGGCATTTTCAGAGAGAATGCTCCTGTGTCCAAGAGAATCCAAAGGAGCAGTTTATATCTTACTGTGACTTCTCTCTGTACTTTGATGTTTATAGGTTAAGTCTTTCTATGTTGCATACTTGATGGATTAGAATACGATAACATTCCATCTCACCTCCAGCTCTTACATTTCTTGATTTGTAGCACTTCTTAGAAATCCTTCTTTTCATTCATAATCCTGTGGATTTCAGCCTTTCAGGAGAACTTGCAGCATTTACAGCGAGTTCCTTAGTGCTGTGGACTCAAGAACTGTTTCAGATGATTCAGGTTGCAGAATTTTGGTAAACTCCAAGCTCACAGTTTGACTTCAGATGTTTGGATATGGGTGTGGTTTCGATGTTGACTCTGAACCTGACAGGAAGTGTCAACTCTGGGTGTTCTGGAGGAGTTATAAGCACTCCAGTCGCCAGCGCAAACATTCCCTATGTCAGATTTGTCAGATTCCTCTTCTCCCCCCACCTCTTGTTTGTCCTTACAGGAGATCTGCATTGGATATGAGGTTTCTATGTGTCTTGTGCTAGGAGGGGAGAAGTGGGGGTGGAGGCAGGGAACCGAGTTCTTCCTGTCCTCGAAGATGTCATGGTGTTCGAGGGAAATAGTTGTACCAATAAACATCAGGGTAGGAACTCCAGAAATTGGGCCAAACTGGTTTTCTATGGTAGGCTCAGGAAAGACAATGTATTTTTGCCTGTGGAACCGCTGGCTCACGTTGCCGGGGTAACATGGACTCAAACAATCCCCAGCCTCAGCTTCTCAGGTAACTGTGATTACTGTGTACGTCACCATGCCCAGCTATTTTTTTGGAACTAGGTCTCTCTACAGGCCCCAGGCGAGATTTGATTCATGATCCCAACCCCAGCCACTTCATAGGCTGAAGCTTACTGGCATGAGCCACCATGCCCAGCCTTGGATTTTGCATATAAATGGTAAAGATGATCAGTGTAAATGCCAATGAACCATTTGTGGACTGCTTCCTAGGGAGAGAACCAGGGTAAAGGCATTGTTAATGTAACTGCCTGCAGCCTGCTTAGTAGAGAGTGAAGCAGGCATAGGTGTGTCCACTTAAGTTAAAGCTCAGTGCCAATGAACAGTTTGGAGCCTGCTTTGTAGAGAGAAGCAGGCAGAGATGTTCAAGGTTAAAGGTAAAGGTTAAAGGTGAATGGCCTGTTTGTAGCCTGCTTTGGAGAGGAAAGCTGGCCTGTATGTGTTAGAGTTAAAGTAAAAAAGTCTTCAGGTTGCTATGTTTCACTATGATTGTAATGTATCCTCTTATATTTATGCTAATGACAGTAAGGTTAACACAGTAACTTTCGTATCTCAACCACCTTTTGGTATAATCCCAGTAAATGTGACTAATGAATGATATCATGATCATGATGCTGGTTGGTTAGCTCTTAGGAAATTGCGCTCATTGTTAGCCAGTCCTTAGATAGCTGTAGGCATTATTATAATGGGAATTATAGCTTTAATACTGCTCTTTTAGGAGGAACCAACCATATCTACTGTAGCTCTTACACAAGAAATGCAAACTGTTTCCTAGGTAAATGCTTTAGCTACATTAATTATAAATTGGAAGCTAGGTTATCAGTCTCATATGATACCATCCTAATGTTAGGATATCGAGTTCAAGCTTTGCATATTCGAACTAATTTAAAGTGTCATGCAGAATATGCTCATGTATGTGTTACTAATGTTGCTTACACTGAATCCATGCTGGTTTGATTAGGGTTAAAAGGCATCTTCTTGTGCTGGAATTTTAAAAGCCTGAACAATAAATTGATCAAATTTGGTATAGCACTCCCTTGATTTAGGAGATAATCAGTTCCCTCCCTATAGGACACACCTTCCCTCCGCAAAAGAAAACAAATTGATAACCCCTAATATGGCCTTATGTTATTATAGGTAACTTTTTGGTGAGCCTAGTTGTAAACTCAAAGTGTGCCTTCTAACAGGTACCCCATATTTTACATTTGTTTGACTTAGAATAGGATGCAAATGTATAACTTAGGTTGTAAGACAATATAAAAGGACTTAACTGGTGAACAAACCGGTGCACTGAGTCTCCCTTGACTCTTGAATTGGTAGCCCCCAGCTAAGCTTTCCTAATAAGCTTTTATGTTCTTATCTTCCTGTGTGTGGGATGTATGTCTCAGCCGTGTTTGATTCAGGGCCTAACAGTTGTATGGTCACATACTAATTTATCCTTTGATTTGCTTGAGTTGCATGGGTATATTTTAGACAAGCATAATACACCTCATTTGTCATAGGATATTGATGGAGCTGTCTAGGACATTGCTGCTCAGGTGGCCAAACTTACTCCTCATTGGTCTGATTTCTTCATGGATAAAATCTATTATTACTGTAGTATGACTTCTTTTGCTAATGATATTGTTTGCCCTTTATCATCTGTAACCTGTTGCAAACTTTAAATGCAATGGCAGCAGAAACTCCATCACCTTAAGGTTTGCCATCCAAAACTCCTCTGAGCACTGGCTAGCCAATGACAGGTAAGATTCGGAACACTCAGTGATCAGCCTAAGACAGGGCTTGCAAATAGCCACATTTGTTTGTCTCCATGACTGGTCAGAAACTGAAGGAGTTCTGAATAAACTGAGACAGGCATAGTAGTGATGGGTAGCAGAGAGTTTGGACTTGGTCTCACATTAAGCACTACCAAAGTAAGCAGTGTCTCCTCCCCTAATGGCACAGGCAGCTTCCTCCTCCCAAGGAAAACAAACGGATTGCAGTTCCTGCCTGGTAGATAACCCAGCACATGTGCTTGTACATTTAATGTATGTGTCTAAATATGTCCGCCATGTTTTACCTCTGCTTGGTTTTGGAATAAGGATGCCAATGTGTAATCTGAGCTTCACAAAATGATATAAAGAGACCTGCAAATGAGCAGTTGGAGCGCTGAGTCTCCCTTGACTCAGTAGCCCTCAGCTGCGCTTTCCTAATAAAATACTTGTTTATCTTCCTGTGTCTGGGGTGTTTGTGCCAGCTGTGTTTGATTCAGGGCCTAATATTTGGTGGTTCCACCGAGATCCATACATCTCAGCTACTGTGGCCGGCACAACCCCCTATCTTTCTCTTGACAATGAATGTGGTGTGTGCGTGCCTATGACAGTAACTGTTTTGGCCCCAAGGCTTCAGCTATGAGGGTCTGAGTGGGTTCTAACCCTTGATTCCTTAAATTCTGTAAAGACTTATGGAGATTTGTCTCTGAGAGACAAAACCATCACAGGGATTTGTACTGGTTTTCCCATGCTAAGGAATTTTTAATACTCTTTTGGGGGTAAGGCCCGGCAAACATCAGAGTATTGCCCATCCCACTCACTGTCCCCTTTCCTGGAATCTGTGATCTTGGAACTTTCTTTTCCCTCTCCCTCCCTCTGGTACGAAGAACTCACCAAAACTTTGAGGTGATCTGAAAAAGGGTCCCGCATATGAAAGCACCTGATTAGGTTCTGGGTGAGTGAGTTGCAGGCTGCATTTTAGGTTTTGTTAAATCATCCTTTTTTTTACTGAGCCCTCTTCTGGGAATACTGGAGGCAGCTGTGATTCCCAGAGGGCAGGTGCTCAGAGAAGTTTGTGGCAGCGCTTGGATGTATTAGGGTGTCCCAATACAAAAGGTAAAATTTAGATTGTCTCCTGCTTCGGTTTTTGTTTTGGTTGTCTTATTTGTTGTATTTGTTCTGTTTTAGGTTTTGTCCTTTGTTGTTTTGTGTTTGATTTTTAATAACAGCAACACAGGACAGAAAATATCACTTCTGCATGCTCCGTTTCACTCTTTCTGGTCATTCTAAGTTCTTCCAGGAAAAACGCCATCTGGAAAATAAGGTTAAGGTGGTTTCCTTAAAGTGTTAACCCTATGCCTTCCAGGTTACCAGCTGTATGATAAAAATGTACCTTATTCTGTTCCTTCCTCTGTTTTAATTGGTTTTTGGTGAGGCAGGACAAGAGGCCTGGGCTCTGGTCAGGATGACTCCCTAGCAGCTGTCCTGTGATTTCACCTGGGAACTCATCCATGCCTGATTCAAGTACCTCCTGTTGCTCTCACCCACCAAATTTAATCATTACACTTTTGTTCTGCTCCCCAGGTTTTCGATCTTTTGATCTCTGGTTTAGGGATTCTTCTTGTTTACTTCAGTTTTGGCTTACAGGTTTGGCAAGTGTGACTGCTGATTTAAGACGCCTTGCTTTGATCTGATCTGTCTCAAAGTTCTGTCTGGGTATTTTGGTCTTGTTTAGTTTGTTTTAGGGCTCTGATTAAAATGGGTGGGGGTGATATAGCCCCCATTCCTGGTATCAGACTCTTGGGATGTATTCTTGCAAACTTGTTTAAGTTATGTTTATGACCCCAGAAACACATTGATACAGTACTGTGATCTTATTTGGCTTATATATGTACTTGGGTCTGAGGAAATGACCTCTTACTGTCACTCCAGCCTATCTCATTGCTTTACAATTAATTTTACATTGTAAAACTTCGAAAAGTTTGCAGACTTTTTAAATAAGTAAACAACAACAACAAGCAGGCACTGGTGCCAGGGAGGGTAAAATAGCTATTTGAAAATATGTTTAGGGACATTCCAATATTTTTACTGTTCTAAAAATCTCTTTGTGATTGGTTTTCCCTACTGGTTCTCACATTCTGCACTCCCAGGGCAGTTGTGTTTGGATTCACAGCTCTTATCTCAGAGTTTCTCTACTTTTTGCCTTGGGTTTGGGATCTTGTTAGTCTCTTAAAATTTACTGGTTATATGCTACCCTTGCTAAGTGTTGCTGTCCATATCTTCAGAAATAAATGTTTTGGTTAGCCCTTCCGAGATTTCCTGCCCTGTCCCCCCTGTCTACCAGAGTGCACTATCTGTGCTGACCCATGTGCACTAGTACTTAGTAACTTATCTTTAGATTTTATGGCGTTGCACATCAGGATTTGGTTTTAAGAAAATATCCATTAATGATTTTTTTAAAAAATGGGTCTAGAAAAGGCAGATGCTACCAAGAGGACAGAGTTGCAGCCCACAATCCCAATACTGTCAAATGAAAGCCCTGCTTCCATTTATTCTGGGTGAAGAAAAAATTCATTAATTAATTAAAAAGAGGTTTAAAATGGTGTTCCCATCTTAATATAACAAAGTACTCATTTTACTGTGAGTGCTGCACAATCCCAGTAGGGCAATACCCACCGAGAATATTTGCCCTGGATGTAAAAAGTGCTTCCATTATAGCAAAAGAAGAGGAAAACTACTTTATTGCCCAGTCATATCAGGAAGCACACCCATGCTGGGATCAGGAGTTGCCTACTGCTATATTGAGGCTGAAGTTAGCTCCCAAATGCAGGTTTAGTTTAAGACCTTATAAAATAATCTACGGACAACCATTGCAGAGTAAATTCAGACTCAAGCCAGAACCCCAATATGGGCACTATGAAGTTCAGGTATTGATAGCATTAGCTGTGCCTTAAAAAAAAGAAAGAAAACCAAAACAGTTTTTTTAAAATGGCTTACATAGGATAAGGTGACATTTTGTGGCAAACCTCAGGTGGGAAACTGGAAATCTATCACTTAGAAGGTGTGTAGAGAAAATTTAGAGTCTTTGATTTTTTTATAAAAATAAAAGAGAGAGAGCTAAAAAGGAAAGGATCAGAAAAAGGTGAGAGAGACTGGGGGGAAAGAGTGACATGAAAATGGCAGGCAGGTAAAGAGTAGCGCCAATGACCAGGGTGGGCAGAAGCCCCCTGGAAGAGTGAGCTGGTGGTGGCAAGGAGCCATGGTGGCCAGCAGAAAAGTAGCTGGTGTGAAGAGTTTGGCACTGCAACAAGTTGGCATAGTAAACTAGTACCTGGAGATGGTCAGATCTGGAAAGCTGATATGTGCATCAGCAACTGAAAAAAAACAATTGAAGAGCCTTGTAGAAGCAGAGCAGTTCCGAATGCCAAGAGAGGAGGCAAAGAGAAGATGTAGCAAACCCCGTTGTTGAACTGCATTTCACTGGCAATTGCTAGGAGCCGATGGTGCACAGGTGGCATTTTGAATGTGGCTTGTTGATTAGAGGTTCTGCCCTTCTGCACCCAATTTCAATATATTTGTTAAAATTCTGCTCTTTTGAGTTCCTGTACATTCATTCAAACTGAATTATTAGATTCTACTAAAAACCTGAAAAACAAAAACACCAGCAGCTCAGTTAGCTAAAGGGGTAGACTAGCCTGTGGAAAGTACACCTGGGGATCCCAATAGCAGTCAAGCTTGCTGGAATCAAGACTTAAATCCACCATACTAAAGTGGAAAAATCACCAAAAAAAAAAAAAAGAGATCAATTTCAAGAGAGTAAAAAGACTTAAAGTTAATTCTAAAATAAAAAGACAATAATATTTATCCTTATGCTAATGACTTATTCTTATCCCTCCAGGGGACAGTGTGCCATTCAGATAGGATAAAAAGTTTTGGATGTCATTGGGAAAACGTGTTCTGTATGTCTCTGAGTTTTGCCTTGCAGATGGAACTTATGTTGACTAGATCTTGACATCATGCCTAGTGGGATGTATACTCCCCTGGAGAACCTGTAAAGTCATACTTTCCTTCATTATTTAGACAAGCCTATTGAAACAGGAGGATTTTTGACTTTGAAACACATACAGACCTGCTTTTTTTATAAGCAGGCTACAAGCAGTTACATTGGCATTTACCTTTAAGTAGCTACACCTATTTGCCTGCTTCTCTTGACTTGAAGCAGACTCTAAACAGTTTATATAAACAATTGTCTTTAACTTAAGTAGACACACCTATGCCTGCTTCTCTTTTTTAGGAAGCAGGCTACAAGCTGGCTGTTTACCTTTAACCTTTACCTTAACATTGAGCACTTCACTACTGTACTTGCCTACTATTTATGTGCAAACTTAAGCTACCAGCTTCTCTGTTTTTTTTTCTTTCTTAGACCTAAAAAGAAAAACTTAAAAACACAGTTTAAAATCTTTTTTTTACTATTTCTAGCCTCTTTAACTAAAATACTAAACCAATGTATGAATATTAATTTAACTAACAAAGTGGTTTTCTAATTATTTTAATAACTACATAAGAAACATGCAAGTAAAACTCTGATTACTTTAACATTGTCTGAAACCTTTTCCAGCATTGTCTAAAGAGCTTTCCCCAGATTGCCCAGAAATTTTCACTTTTTCAGTCCTAATCATCTCATCAAAATTAGAAAGTCTGAGTTCCTCCCCATGTGTTTAAAGACTTTTTGAGCCAGGGAGGGGGAGAGGGCGCTCCTTTGGCTTGATCCTCCTGATAGTGGGTATATGGAAGACTCTTTACCTTCCTGAGTTAAACACCATACAGGCCTGCTTCTCTCTATGAAGCAGGCTACAAGCAGGTTATTTACTTTTACCTTGAGGTCACCACACCTAGGCCTGCTTCTCTCCCTAGGAAGCAGGCTACAAAGCCATTCACATTAACAATTGCCTTTATCGTCTATACTAGATACACCTATCTGCCTACTTCTCTCTACAAAGCAGGCTACACAGTCTTCATTAGCATTTACACTGATCACCTTTACCATTGATATGCAAAAGCCAGCCAGCTGCTCTCTGATTTCAGCTCCAATAACTGCAGAAAAAAACTTAAAAACACAGTTTAAACTTTTGTGGGTTCTTTTCACCATCCCCAGCCTTCTCAACCAAAATACCAAACCAATGAAAGACTATTAGTGCAGACTAATTTAACTAACAAAGTGATTTTTTAAATTTTCCTAATAACTACACAAGAAACATGTAAGGAAAACTCCGATTACGTTAACATTGTCCAAAACCTTTCTCAGCATTGTCCAAAGTCTTTTCCAGATTGCCCAAAAATCCTCAGTCTCTCAGTCCTGATCATCTCACCTATGACAGCCAGTTAGAGATCCTTTCCACGTGTTTGAAGACATCTTTCTTTGGGGCACTCCTTTGGTATGCTCCATCTTGTCTTCCACGTTGCTTTCTCCTTGTTGTCTTCAGGTAGCAGGAACTTCATGGTACCGGACCCAGTCAAGTTCATCTTTCTTTGGGGCACTCCTTTGGTATGCTCCATCTTGTCTTCCACGTTGCTTTCTCCTTGTTGTCTTCAGGTAGCAGGAACTTCATGGTACCGGACCCAGTCAAGTTCACTTTCTTTTCAGGTCTAACTTTTGCATGGTCTCTCACAGACACAAGTTAAACTCAGCAAAACAAACTCCAAAATGGAGTTTAAATCTGCAAACTCCTTAAGTGCATTCACCATACATGCTGCCATGTATGCTGGCAGCCTATGGTTGCAGGCCCCTGGTGGCTGCATGGCCAAGCTCACATGGATTGTATCTTTATTCTACAAGATGGCCCATTCCCATCTCTCTGCCACTGACTCTCTATCTGATCTCCATATTGCCTCTCAATCCAAATTCGAATCCTTCTCTTTGTTTCCGCACCCTATAAATATCCTGATTTCCCACCTTCCAGGAAACCTGTTTCACCTTAATCATTTCACTTCTTTTTCCCCCTGCATCTCCCTGAAGGGAAATTCCAACTAAGGTCATTCTTACATTTTAGCATATGTCCTTGAAATCTGCAATTAATCAGGAAACAATGGGGAGGAGGGGTAGCATACCCTATCATTCCTTGTCTTCCAGCTCTCTTTTCCTTGTCATTTTCAGGTAGCTGGAACTTTATGGTACTGGACCCAGGCAAGTTCACTTTCTTTTCAGGCCTGTCTTTTACACTGCCTCTCACAGACACACGTTAAACTTAGCATAACAAACTCCAACACGGGGTTTAAATCCGGAAACATTTTAAATGCTGTTAGCACACATGCTACTAGTCCAGGCCAGTCAAGGGTTGCAGGTCCCCAGGCCCTGGCCAAATCCACATGGCTCACATCTTTACTCTGCAAATTGGCCGATACCCATCTCTCTTCCATTGAACCTCTCTCTCAATACGATCTCCATATTGGCCTAGGATAGATCCCTCTCTTTGTTTTCACACTCTATATATACTGATTTCCCGCCTTCCAGGAACCACCTCTGGATCATTCCACTTCTTTCTCCCTCCTGCATCTCCCTGAAGGGAAATTCCAACTAAGGTCATTCTCACATTTAGGCATACCTGTCCTTGAAATCTGCAATCTTAAACATGAGACAATGGGTTAGGGGTGTAGCACACCCTCTGATTCACAATGACTGACTTTCATTGGGTGCATGTCATAAGTTAAAAAAAATGTTCATGTTAAATTGGTAAAGGTGTCATGTGCCAAAGAATATGTTTCTTTCTCAGGATGTAAGCAGAAGTTGCCAGAATCTGAATGAAAAAAATGACATGACCCTGTTCATATGAAATGTGTTTACTTCTGGCTTACCCTCCTAGGATCCTAACTGGATAAAGATAGGAGACCTTTTCTACCAGTCTCTCCAATAATGAGAAATAAAAAAAAATTACAAAACTAGGGATTTAAGGAGCAACTTTCATCTGAGCTAGTTCAGATGGCCCAAAAAGTATTTACTTAAAGAAATACCACCCCAAAAAATAAAAAATTGACTAAAAAGATGGTCAAGATAACTGTAATTTAAAAGGGATCAGTACGCTATTGTAAAGTTACAAAAAGTTTTGTATATATTGCAGGAAAGACTGTATATGTAAGCCAGAGAAAAAAACTAAAAGTAAACTGTAAAGCAAGGAGAGGAGAGAGAGAAGGGAGATCAAAGGGAGAGAGAGAAGGGAGAGATAAGAGAGAAGAGAGAGATAAGAAAAAAAGAAGAGAGAGAAGGGAGAGAAGAAGAGAGAGTGAACATTTACTTGGAATAGGAGAGTTAAGTCAGTCATGCAGAGGAAACCAATCAAAACAACAACAACAAAAAATGATGACCAGAAAAATAAAAAAGGGTCCTTAAAATCAGATGGAATTTGAGCCAGAAAAATGTCAGATGTGGCCAAAAGGCAACAAAGTAGTGCAAACCTAGGACTGCTTAAACTTAGTGGCATATGAGACTTAGGATCCAACATTTGCTTCAGAGGCTAGTCCTGCCAAGCCTTTGTACTCCAGCACAGGGGCCAGCCAGGACTCCCCTGGGAAGGGTCAAAAGCCAAACAGCAGATCTTTGTAACTATTAAGGCAGCTCTAACTAAGACCTCTGATGCCAATAGGCCATCCCATCTCTATGTGGATGAAAACAAGGACATAAGTAAGAAAGTATTGACCTCTCAAAAAGATTGGACTATGTTGCAACTGGATGGTCTGCTTGTCTCTGGGTGATTGCAGGATGTTGGGGCAAGACCTGTGCATTGTAAAACCCTATGTGATGGAGTCCCTTCTTAGGAACACTTCTCAGGGTGGCTCTCAGGGTGGCCCACATCACTCATTGCCTGGGCCATCCAGCCCCTCTTCAGGAGTCAAGTATGAGGGACTGTGGTGGTTACCTTGGAATGAACTGTTTAGGTACAACCTTAGGCCATGGTATGTTGACGCAGAGGGTTAAACTCATACCTTTGGCCCAGGTCCCAGGTATAGGAAAAAATAAACTGCCAATATTCACGTTGAGAGCAAGTATGTCTTAAAGATCATGTATGTTCATAGAATGCTCTATGGGACTGTTAACATCATGGACTGTTAACATGAGGGAGACAGGACATTAAAAAGGAAAAAAGTCCTGGGCCTATTAAAAGCCATCCTGCTGCTTGTAAAGTGGCCTTAAGACCAGGGGGGGCAATGGAAATTTTGCCAGCCCTACCTCTACCATAAACACACCTGCCTCTTCTGCCCTACCACTCTACGGAAGGATTCCAAATGGCCAGCCTGGACACAGAGATGGACACATATAAATGACACAAGTGGATCGGAGGATCCTATGGCCAGAGACACTGGGAGGATGCTAATCCATCGGATCTAAAAAGCACCACCTGAAAACTATAAGGTTATATATAAAAGGACTCTGTCAGCTGGTATGTGGCTCATGAACAGGTAAACCAAGCGGCATATTCTAGAGGCCCCGGAGTTAGGTACAGAGGAGCCCATGGAAAATGGACTTTGCTAAAGTCAAACCAGGTTTCAGAGGTATTGCCATTGATTAAGTTTTGCAAATATTTTTCTGAGATAGGCAGAGGCTTTTTCTACCCAAAATGAGATGGCTCAGATAACTGTTAAAATGTTAATCCAAATGATAGTTCATTTCAGCTTACCAACTGCTATCGGTTCTGGAAATGGCCTGGCTTTCATAGCCC